>JANIJG010011461.1:0-32747 GCA_024611175.1 Megaceryle torquata | reverse complement strand
CAGCCTGACTTCAGTACCAGGAAAGATCATGGAGAGGATCATCTTGAGTGAGCTCTCACAGCCATTGCAGGGCAGCCTAGGGGTCAGGGCCAGCCAGCATGGGTTTAGTAAAGAGTGGCTGGAAAGCTGCCTGGCAGAAAAGGACTAGGGGTGCTAGTGGACAGCCAGCTTAATATGAGTCAGCAGTGTGACCAGCTTAATTCAAACGACCTTGAAAAGTGATTTCTTCTCTCTGTGCCTCTGTTTCCTCATCTGCATAAGCAAACAACGATACTGACTCCACCTCACAATGTACTTTAAGATCAAGGTGCTATTGGAAACCAATTTCCTGTCTGTACCCTGGTGACATAATTCAGTTGGAATGAAGTCTCCTGATAGAAGCAACTAAATTTACAGTCAAGATTTACAACCCACAAGATTATTAATTTTTCTTGAAAGAGGGGAGGGACAGACTACGAACATAAAGCCCTGGAAGGGTGAAATGTCCAAGATGATAACAACAAGCAGCAACCTAGTCCCAGTCCTTGTTATCATCCACTTTATTCATGATTTTTGTGTTGGGTTTCTATAAAGAAGAAAGAAGGGAAAACCAACACAAACTCCTCAACCCACCAAAATTATATAGAGTATACATATAAGCTTGTTCTTAATTTAAGCTGCTTATGATCAGAGTACTTTTTTAACTAGATAACAACAATGATTCTTCTTCTAAAGTATGAGGTGAATAAACACAAAAATAACAGCTGGTCAGGATGACCTCTAGTCACATTTTTAGATAAGGAAGGTCTTCAAATGTTATGGAAAAGTTCAGCAGCTGTATTCAGAGTCATTTTGAATGCATCACACTAACTAGACCATCGACATTTTCCTTTGGCTTTTTAAACATAAGATAGGCAGAAGTAACCTTATTTACATAATTACAATTATACACAGTAATGAGATTCCATCTTATAGCTATAACAGCTTCCCTGAACACAAAGGGAAAAAACAAGCCTGCAAATCTAAGCTTTAAAAGAAAAACATTCTATGGAATAACGATTAATATGTTCTGTGCAATTTAGTAACATATCAAAATGCTATATAGACACAAATATTTTATTTATTCTGCACACTAAGAGTTCAGACATCCATCATTATGTTGAAATCTTCTAACAGCATAATTTGCTTATTATTTAAGAAAATGCCCTGCAATCTACATTTTTCTTTCTCTAATCAAAATTTGTAAAGATGCATTAGTGTAACAGAATTTATCTAAGTTTCTTGATGAAGAAGTGAGTACAACTTCACAAAAACTACATATACTGAGAATTCCACATGGTTTTGCAGCAAAACAACTATCAAATTCCTAAAGATTCAGCTTGCTCTCTTTGGTCCAGAAAAAGCCTATACATTGAAGTACTTCTATGACACCACAGTCTCAAAAATTTTCTGAAATCCAAGCTGGTAAACATGTTTCTTAATAAATAAAGCAAAACAAACAAAAACCCCCACAAACAAATAAACAAGCCCAGAAAATAAAAATACACACACACCTACATATCAATCTTGGTTTTGTAGCAACAAGAATATATGTCTTATGCAGCGGGCTACTGCACACTAGAGATTGTTTTCAGCAAGTTTCAGTTGTGAATATTCATACTCCTAATTCTCAGTTAGTGTTTCTGGTTTGCACTACCCAAAAATGTAATAGGTATCCAAAGATGTAATCTCTCTGCTTAGAGATTGTCAGAACACAGAAAGAGAGAAAACAGGAATAATGAGCCAAGTGTACTATGGCAAATTTCATGGATCTATACAAAGATTACGTTGGAAAGTACCTCTGGAGGACTTCCAGTCCAACCTCCTGCTCCAAGCAGAACCAGCCTCTGAGTTATACTAGGAAGCTTAGTGTCCAGTGTAGCCAAGATAACAATTTCCCAAGGATGGAGATTCTTCAGCATCTTTCAGCTTATTTCAGAGCTTCACTTTGCTCATGACGAAGAATGATTTTCCCCTTTTTTTTGGCTGGTGTTTCCCTTGTGGCAGCCTGTAACTGTTGGTCCTTGTAGTCTTTTTGGGCACCTCTGCCATATATACATCTTCTTTTCTAGTATCTTTTAAGCAGTAAATAAAATTAACTGAACCTGACTCAACGTAAGCAACGCAGTAGATAGAGGACTTCTAGAAAGAGTAGACGTAACACAGATGAGTTGATCTTAGTGCAAAGATGCTTTTACATAATGCAGGTTCACTGGGAAGAGCATGGAGAAAAATACTTATAGTCCTCTGCTCTTAAGAATACTGAAGGTTAGTAATTAAGTCCTAGTTTTGAGAAAATTATTTAAAGTACTCTAGCTCAATTATAGAAGACTTTAGTGTGGTTCTAATTTAAATATTGTTTTTAGGATCAATTCTTTTACATAAACAAAGCTTGGAGAGAACAGGGAGGCCCATGTACATATGGAACCTACACACAGGAGGGTTTGAAGAGGGATTCACTTGACTCAAAGTATTTTTTCCAAGAGTAAAGACTGTTGTGTTTTCAGAAAACTTAGCACCATGTTAATGATGTTGTTCTGTTAAAAGACAGACTGTTGCCTAGCTCTGGAAGAAGATGGCATAAGTAAAGACAAGTTTGGTTTAACCAGGAGCACATGAATGAAACAAAAATATTTTTTCATTTAAAATCACTTCAGATTAGAGCATCTGGCACTGCATTCACTCAAAAGGACCTAAAATATTACAGCTCTATTTTCTATTTTAATGGATAATCGGTAACACTAGATTACAGGATTTGCAGGTTCCAAGTGCTGTATTTTTATAGGGAAGAGCTTCCTTTCTTTCAGGCTTAATAAGCTTGGCCTATATCAGCTTTTCTCACATCAGTCCAAGTGTCACATTTGGGTTGGGGGAAGCTTGTTAGCAGTAATTACCAGCAGTAGGTTCTATTATTTGCCAAAGTAATTTTCCCTGCTAAGTACCACCAAAACTGCCTCAAGCCTTTAATTTTTTTTGCCTTCCTCCGCTTCCTTTTAAGTGGGTGCATTTTCCCATGATACTGCCCTGTGCAGCGCGGGACAGGGCAGAGGCAAGGCGCTGGGTATCAATGTGATCTTGAGAGATGGGGTCAGCCCTAGCGAAAGCCTTTCACAAACAGAGCCTGAACCCTATTAGAGATGCAAATCCACTCTCTAAGTGAGGATTGTTTCGGACTTATAATGGAGCCTGAGGAATTCCTCGGCCGCCCGCTTTTCAACGCAGGCCTTTTGTCTGTGTCTTAGCAAATTTCTGCAGCCTGTTTAAACCCCAGCTATTGTCCCCCGGGCTTCATTGATTTCTTTCCCTGCCACCAGCTCACAATGGGCTGATATGAACATCTTTGTTACTGCTTTTGTACTGTATATCAGAGTAATGTTTCAGCAGATTGAGGCCTAGCAGGAAGAATTAAACCTGTACTACACAGAGCATGATAAATTGCCGGATTTACATATCATTTTAGAGGGTATTTCTGGTGGTTCTTTCTGAATGGTGTTGTGTCTCGAAGGATGTAGTTGAGGGATGAAGTGACAGAAAAGGAAGTGATTTAGATATTCGTTGACAGCTTAATACAAGATACAGACAAATTGCGGTGATTCTCCCATCGCATCCTTCTGTGTTATTGAATAGGTAGGCATAGGTGGATGCACACATATCCTCTTGACTTGCCACATCAGGCTGTGCACTGTAGCCAGGAGAAAGAAGGATGCAGGAGATTTAGCTTATTCAATACAAGGTTGCTCTGAAACAACCTAAAGTGCCAGGGCACACCACTCCAATGTTTTGATCCTACTGTTCTTGGCCAAAAGATAAACTGCTGATTGAGTCAGGTCTTGACATTACACAGGCAACATATTTCCAGGTCCTGACGTGCTGTGCAGCACACTTTTAAGAAAGTAACTATGCGCTATGTGAGACTGCATGTCTTGAATCAGCCTAATACCACTCAGCATCATCTGCGGTTTTAAAAGGCTTGTTATAGGCTTGGCTGTTGTTCTTTTTCAACATTTACTTTGCATCCCAAAGCTGAAAAACTAGGTAGCTAATTTCTGCACCTTCTATAAAAAAAAAATTTAATTCAAAATGCAGTTTTTTAATTTTTTTTAGTTTGTCTGCACAAATCACTATCATTCTAAAACTGTGTTGTTTATAATGGACTTAAGAATACTTCTTAGTAGAAGTAAACTCTACTGTTTAAACTCATAAGGCTTGACAGTGTTTACATAGTTTACAAATGTGAACCACAATCCACATATGGATCATATTTTGTGTAATTGGCACTAAAACGATGTAATAAGGAGAGATAAGTAAATAAGTCTGTAAAATGGTGGAGTAACAGTAGAAAAAATAAGCAGTAATTACAAAGATTTCAATCAAAAGAAAATTTATATTGACATTAAATCAAAACAAAGAATGTACATAGGATGCAAGTTCTTTTCCTTACAGAATAGGGCTAAAACTTACCCTCAAAAATTAGGCCTAAAAGCTTTGCCTTCCTAGCTTGCAGAGCAGCCCAAATTCAAACAAAATGCATAGGGGAAAAAATTAATAACAAAGGCCAAAGCAATTATTTATAGTAGCTTTGATAGTATTTCTAAATCATGGAAGTTTCTTTATGTTAGAAATTAATATTTCCAAAAAGCAGAACTTTTGGATATTTCTGCCCACAACATCTGGTAATAACAGATAGATTAAAAGGAATGGTCATCTGATATTACTTGATCCATTACAGAGGCAGGCATTGTAAGGAATAGATTTCTTTGAGCAAAAGGAAAATGTAACATTCTGAAATGTCAATGTCCCACTAATGCCCACTGCTAAGAGCTATCTACGAAGTGAAGATACATTTACATTGTAGCAGAATTGACACAGTGAAGGAACTGGGTTTGAAAGAACCCAATACACAAACAAAATAAGCTGTTTTCATGGGTATGTTTGAATACACAGTGAAATGTTGTTATTTAAGTCTAAAAGGGTCAGAAATCCATGCAAGATATACTCCAGCATGAGTACTACTTCACTGACTACATATACCATTTCCACCACAAAATATTAGCAGAAAATCTAGGACCCTTTGGTAGTTGTTCATGAGTTTAGCTACTCATTCTACCTTAATTCCTTTTTGAGAGACCCTTCACCATGCAATCTGGATTCATGGCTAGATATTTATTGAGCTCATTAATTCACTTACCCATCATTCGTGCAAAATTTGTGGGCACATATGCACAGATCTTCACTTGAAAAAGCATTTTGTTTACAGCAGAAAGGTATCAAAGCTGCCTACTGATGTACAACCAAGACTGACAAGGTAGGGTGGCTTGACACCCGCTACATTAGTTATCATCCATAATAATTATTTGATTCCTTTTGCTGGATCACCTGTTTGTCATTCCAGTTTCTTTACAGATGCTAGATGATGCAGTTCTCTATACAAATGCTACACTGAAAAATAAATTGAATCTGTGCAAACAGTTTTCTGTGCCAGATTCCTTTTATTGCTCTGAACTCCGTGAATGTGGGAGCTTCAGAACAGAAACTCCTACCAAAGTCTATTTGAAATGGTAGTACATGCAACTTGGGCAAACAGATGAACTGAGAATCTAGATATGTCTTTACATCATAGAACAAGACTGGTTCAGGCAGTTCTGTTATTCATTAATGCTGCATTTTGTTTTGCATACACAATGCAAAACCTACATGACTTTTGGACAATGCACATCAGTCAACCATAAATGAATGAAAAACAAAAACAACCTCCACCACTACAACTACAAGCTGTAAAAATTAAGCTTTGTTCATTTTCCACCTTACTGACAGAACTATCTAGGAAACGAGCTGCTTAACAAACACTGTACACTTGTCAAAGAGGCTAGTCTTGGAACATACCTTTTGTGAAAGACTGTCTCAATTTCCAGAGTACTTTTATATTAATATATTTTGGTAAATAGGCCATCTATTCAAAGAGATTTTATTACTCCATTATGCCATAAATGTTTCTCTGGTCTAGTCATAAGCTATTAAACAACATCTATTGCCAAGAAAGCAAATAGACAGTGTTTCATATTGTCAAGACATATTAGTGAAAAAAAAAGGTCACCTGATTACCTTTGGCAATTTAATTTCCAAATGCGAGACATGCTTCTTCTAGATAGCCTGATTTATGTCTTAAAATATTTCTTTCCTAACATGTTCCCGATACCGTATTACATCCACCAAATCGTGGTTACGTAGACCCCCATAAAAACACTACTTCCTTTTTAGCCCACTTTCATGTCTG
This sequence comes from Megaceryle torquata, assembly GCA_024611175.1. Classification (NCBI taxonomy): domain Eukaryota; kingdom Metazoa; phylum Chordata; class Aves; order Coraciiformes; family Cerylidae; genus Megaceryle; species Megaceryle torquata. Next base: position 26,455 of record JANIJG010011461.1, on the reverse strand, counting down.
ATATTATCATCCCAGACCCACACTTCCTCTTTCCTTTCCTATTCCAAAATCTTTTATTGTTAGCACAAGAAATACATTAACTACCACTATCTCCATCATTGCAGGCTTTGACAAAGTCAGTCCTGTTTAGCTGTGTGCCAAAGGCACAGCACATTCTCCAAGGAATCATGGATCCACATGTATTTAATTGCCGGAAGTGGTCATAAAAACTGAGGCTTGCACTCTTAAGCCACAGCCACTTCCAGACATGCCAGAAGTTGTATCATATTATTATTTCTTCTCATATTATGTGGAAAGGACAGCCTTCTGTTCCTTACAGAAGGGAAAGACAGAAGTAGAGCATGGGGCAGTCCACCAAACATAACAACAAAAAAAACCCCAAAACCCAACATCAAACCACTTTCACAGTTTGTAGAATTTTGCAATCCTCTACTGATTTAAACTGCAAACAGAAAGAATTCTGCAGTATAAAAACTTAATGAGTAACCTGCCAAGACTGTAGGTATGCCTACATCTGTCATAAATACAGGGATCCAAATTCTGATCTAGATTTTATTTCTTTAGCTAGAGACCTGAAATCTCCGGCTTTTGAAGGCAGGAAGGTGAAGCAAAGAAAAACTGATCAAGACGGTTAATTCTAACATTAACAGCTACTCTGACTTCCCAGCTTACTCTTTTGTACTTCCAGCACTGAAGTCAAAAGAATCAAACCCTGTCACTTAGATGGAGGAAGAGGATGTGGTCCTCCATTTGTGAAGACTAGAAATTTCTAAGAAAAAACCCAAACAAGGACAAGTCATCAAGAACAGTCATGTCCAAGGCAGATACGAAGTACCTTTAATATCCCACAGTTTTTGAGCTAATACCCTAGAGACCATTATTCATGGCTGTTTGGTTTAATTTTTGACTATTCACTCTAAGTATGGCTGTCAATTTATAATCTTCAACTTGTCATGGTTACACAAACCAAACCCAGAATAATTTTATCTCACTATGAATACAACAATCATTTTGCTTGCCCCCAAAAGGCAAGTTATTTATCAGGGGATGGGGGGGATGACACACACGCACTTTTTCCATAAATCATAGGGATTAACAGAATGTAGATATAGCACTAACACTTCTCCTTAAATGTATCAGCATTTTGGACAAATGCATGCTTCCTTTTACAGGCTAAAGCTGCTATTTCCAAAGCTTGTCCTAGTTTATTGTATAGCCTACTCTTACAGAGTATCAACTGCTATCTTAAGCAACTTTTGTTTCCCATCACCATTTCCCCACTGGAAAGACACACCATGCTTTCAATCACTCCTGGGATGATTAGAACACTTTTCCTAACTTTCAGCCTCAATTTGCTCATAAGGTTTTGGTACACTTTTGGTTTTAGTATCACAAGATAACCCATAATCAGAACTCGGTTAGAAAGAAGTACAAAAAAAAAGCTGGAAAAGAGGAACAAAATAAAATGCAGAGCCCATCTTTGCCACTTAGAATCATTAGGCACTTCTTTCTAAAAAATGTATAAACAAAACTTCTGTGGAGATTCTATAATAAGGCAAGGATCTGACTTCCTTATCGTTGAATCCCAGGTGGATCAAGCTGGATGTGATGAAGAGCAGTACAAGCAAAGCTGGGATGCGGGCAGTTCAGCAGATGTGAACCTTTATACTGCCTGTACTCTGTGCATTTTCATTATTTCTTAAACAGTTTTCACTACTACTTCCTTTGATAACACCAGGATTTTAGTACTTTTTTTACCACCCAGTATTAGCTTCTGATGGATCCTGTTCTCACTCATAAAAGATCTAATCCTCATATCTCTTATTTATATTCCCTGTTCCCTCATGAAAGTCTTTCCCTTTCTTTATTTTGTCTTAAAAAATTAGGTGCATTTATCATTCTCCAGAACTCTACATTTCTCAAATGCTATTCAAAAGGTGAAAATGTATTAAGTTAGGAGCACTTCCAGTGCTGGTGTGGCAGGTTAGACCACCTGGTTGTCCCTGCCATAAAGGACAACTGTAAGGCTTTCACTTGAAAAGAATGTGTTCACTGTTATCTCCATTATTGCTAGTAAACAAGGTCACTACAGGGTTAGCCTGGATAACAGAACTGTTTTAGTAATGTGGTGTTATTTCCCTCCATTTTTATCTCTTCCTAAGAGCCAACATCTTATCTCATGGCATTCTTCACAAATTTTGTTTTAAGACACGTAATGGTGTATGGGACTAAATTTTTTCTTTAATACCCATATAATCAAAGACACATTAATAGTATGACCTCAAAATCTCAACTGAGATGAAACAACACCGTCTGCCAACAGGATAGGAAGTATGGATGTCAAAGACAAAGCATCATATCACTCCTGTAGAGCCAGGTATTTTAAATAAGAATTGGTGAGCTAATGCACCATTCCACACACAACTCTCCCCAAATGAAAAACAAGTAAAGATGATAAAAAAACCTACATAAATACTGCTTTGTGCTTTTTTTCTAGCTTAAGTATGACTTCTCAGATCAGGTCTTCAAATGCATAGAGACATCCACAATCTGAAGTGTTGTTAGAGTCCCTGTCACAATGGTATTTATGTCATGCCATACAAGTGCAAATAGAGGTTATGTAAAACGTTAAGTATTGCTAAGCGTATCCTTTCGTACACTCCATTACTCATAAATGCATTATAATAAAATTAAACATATCTTCAATAGCCTGAATGCTATCTGGTTACAGGCTTAAAATACTTCTTAACTCTCAATAGCACTTCTTGGACATAGTCTTCCTTCATAGGACTTTATTATGCTGGAGCAGCTATGGGACTGAAAGAGCACACGCAGCCACAGCTGGCAAGTTAACCAACATTGCTGGATTAGATGAGAGAAGCTAGGGTCTGTTATTCTGGGTGCAGCACCATGCCAGATGTAGTTGGCTTTCTTTTAGGATACCCAGCAATGCTGCAACACCTCGTGACTGAAATTATATCCTCAGAACAAGCTCAACTGCCAGGATCTGCACAGGTCCTTGCTCCAAAGTTAGACATTCAACTCAAAATGCCCTTAGTCTATAACTTTCCTTCCCTTATCTGTCCTTCCCAGTCTTCCACACACAACATATCACCTGTACAAGCTTGAAAGTTTTAGGCAGCTGATTTGGAGCATTCTATTTAAAATTAATAGCAATAATGAAAGAACAATATCTTACTGTAGGGATTGTGTAGCTTTCCTCCATTTTGGATTGATTTTGTCTAATTTATTTGTGCTTGTTTTTTGAGGGTGAAGACGGGGTGAGTCAAGGGACTTTGGGACAATGTGAAATATATGCTCTGAACACATACCTTTCAGTAAAGGTCACACATATACATAAGAACAACTCATCCCAAACACCAGATTGTTATCTTGTACTTTCAGATTAAGAGCCTTTTTCTCAAAGCATTTTGTAAAAGTTCTGTTTTGAATTTCAGCATACATTGGAAGCTTAAGTTGGGGGACTTTGAACAATGTGCAAACTAATTATTGATTTTCCCCCTTAAGAGAGTAAACTCATTCAAAGGAAAAGAGATAATCCTCTTAATGTTTTGCTCTAAGAACCTCTAGGAACACTTAGATAAAATAACTTTATAAATAGGTATCCATTGAGAGTTTATTTGCATTTGAGTGTAACTGGGCCTAATGGAGGTCTGAACACCAGACCTCTCTTCTAAAAACAGAGTTTGCTCAAGAACTGCTTCCCTTAAAATTTAAAATGTTGCTATGTGATTATGACCTCACATGTTTTATGTTAAACTGTACTGTCTAGCATTTAAAACCAGTTGTTCCATTTACTTCATTCAAGGTGATGCTAATGACTTGAAAGTACATTTTTGTCGCAGTGACACTTCATTGCTCTAGAGGTGGTTTTGCTCGTACCAGATGTTTAGCTCTGCTTACTAATATATGCCTAAATATATTTCAAGGACTGCAAGAAATTATTTATTTTTTTTCTTAAATAAATCTGTATTTTCCCTACCTCCTCCACCACCTTCCCTGTGTTTTCTGTAATGGATATAATTATTGAAACACTAAACCAAACATTTACCATTGCTTAGATTCAGACACACTTATGCTTGCATATCCTGTTCTTTAAGTCCTGATCATAAACGAAATCAATAGCTTATTACAGGAACAATTTTTCATCTGTGTCACTTCCAAATTGCACCTCATAGTACTCTAATTTACAGAGATATTTCCTGTCACCTTCATTTATTAGTGAACAGGTCTTAAATGAGAGAGAAAAGATTTAAAGAAAGTTTTCCACTTGCAAATTTCAATTTATGTCCTATTTTCAATTACATATCTTAAAATATTTGTCAAAACAATGAAAACTGAAGCCTAACAGTACCCCTTCATTGTGACAAGGCCAATTTAAATAAACTGGATCATTGAATACCTACTGACTAGTGTTGTTGTGTAGGCAATGGAAGAGCTTAAGGAAGGGGATTAAACCAGTAAAATATAGAAAACTAAAAATCAACAGCTTACAGGTGTTTCTGTCTAGTTTCCAATTCACACTAAATAAATTAAGTTGCAGTTGACAAGAATTCATAGGTTTGTTATAAATGCAGCAGACAGTAATTTGACATGAGATAATTATTCTATTTCTGACTGGTGACAGTCCTTCTAGCAGGCACCTAACAGGTAAGTTGAATTTTGGTATTTTCTGTAACAGATACAATTATTGAAACACTAAACCCAACAATTAGTATTTTGGTATTTTTTAGTGGTAGCTAAGGAATCAATAGTAAAATCTGAGTAACTTGACTGCTAAATAAATGTAATTGTTGCATCCTTGATTTCTCTTGGTTTTTCAAAGAGACACCATGAGGCATAAAACTTTTTTACCCAAATACTACAAGAGTGCAAGGAGGCATTTTTTCCATGGACCTCTTGCTAGCTCAAGTTACCATTCTGCTCCATGATCTCAGAGGCCTACTTCAAAGTTACATTTGTTTTACAAGACTTTTTTGGGAGTTGATGTCTGCTAACAAGTGTATCTTTCTTTTTATTCGGGGAGTAGTACGCAGTCACATCAGTATGTAATTCTCCCTTCATGTATGTATTTACACTGCAGAGAAAGCATAAGAAGACAACAGACACATATTCTCTTATTTTCCCTCTATTTTGAGTCCGCTCCATAAGACGCTAATATTTCTATCTCTTTCAGGTTACTATACTGAAGCCAAATAAGGACTACCAAGGGGAAACTCAGCTGTGCAATAGTTCAAGAAGAATAAATACGGTGACACTAAATTGGGAATCTTTGCTTTGTACTGCATCAGGATTTGAATTAAGCAAAGAATAGTGCATATAAAGTAATCTCAAGTCATTGAATTCTACTCAGGTCCAAAAACAGTTTAAAAAGCCCACAACCTGAGAGGTTATCCAGAACAAGGAGTTTCTTGGATTTGTTTGCATGAGAGCGCTGTAATGGTAAAATGACATAGATACATAGAATAGATAGAACTGAACAGACAGCTAAGAAAAGCAGTTTCAGCTAAACCATTCCTACACATTACACCAGAATGTGGAGTTCATTAAAAGAAAAATTAAAGTTCTTCTAGTGTTGACAGCAGAAAAAGTAGTTCCCCTAAACACTTTCAGGCCCAGTAATGGCATGAACATGAGAAAGAACTGATGAAAGAACATGATAGAACAGTTGCTGGATTATTCTGGAAAATGTGTTTATCTCCAGATAATTGCAGCTTCAATTAATACTTACTAAAGCTGACAGAGAGATGACAATTCCATTGCATGGTGATTGTCCAGTTTCTGAATGCTTTATGCATTGTGGTTGAATCCAAACAAAACTGCACAAAAAATTTCCCAAAGTAGAATAGTCCCTTTCCTAATGAAAAGCTGAGGTTTCTGTTTTTCAAGTAGGTGTTGAAATGTGAGTGAAGTGTGCTGGTTTGAGCTCTTGCCTGCACACTGCCTCACACTGATTCACTCAGGACATCATCTTAAACCTGGGCCTCCAACCCAGCCTTAACCAGTGAGTTATAGAGCATGAAACAGTCTATTTGTGTCTCAAATATTTTATTTCATAAAGGAGCTTATAATGAAAGTTCATTCAGTTGAAAAATTAGACAATCAGCTCTAACATCAAAAAATGAAGATAGTTTCTCTTGAAGTTAGCAGAGAAATATGCACTAGAAAATTGCATGAAAACCCAAGACCAAATACTTTCAGCACCACTTCTTTATTATTCATGCAAGAATAGCAAATAAAATAAATCCTGGTAATGCTTCTAATTCATATGACAGTGCGTCAAGATCAATTCTGAGGAGATCTATGTCAAAAAAGGGATTCAGATGATGGAATTAATATTCCCCCTTTTGTTGCTGAAGGGAAAGTTCTGCTGAAGGTTAGTTCCATACCCAGAAATGTATATATTTCCAATTCTAAAGTTACTCTTAAAATTTACTAATTAGTAAAATAAGTACTTCTAACATTCTGCTTTGTATTGTTAATTATAAAGTTCCATTTTTTATTAGATTCACAAAGCAATACCTAAGTAGAAATTATAGTATTAAACTTCTTTTTTTTATGTCAACAGAAAAAAAATTATTGTCTTGGATGAACTTCCCCTGTTTGTGATAAAATGCTGAAGTTGCATATAAGGCTTACTCCCCAGGCTTCACTTCTGAGTGTGAATTTCTCAATCCTAATGTTATTCTTTCAACTTTAGGATTGAGTTTATTACTCTTTCTATTGCAGTGGTGTCCAAAATATGTTGCATAGTATTCAAGCCCAAAGGAACAACCAAACCTGACAGGAAAAACAAGCAATACTTGAACATAGATGCTTACTTTCTCAGTCAAACCAACACCAACCAACTAATTTCAAGGGCAGGTGCACAATCTGGTTACTGCTCATCAGGCTATTTTCCTTTTTCATTATTTATATTACACCTGGTAGCTGCACTTCTAACAGGCTGATCACTAAGTTTCAAACTGAAGAAATTATAAATCTGTAATTATAACATAGCTTTGTTTAGTAGTGAGCAATAGCTGCAGCATGGCTCTACACTAACACTTCTAGTTCATAGACTGAATGCAGGCACCTATGCAAATCATGCAAACTTATCAACAAAATTTCTTCCTGGATACTACCCCACGGAGTCTAATTAGTACACAAATACCATGCACATGAAACAGAAAAGAATAAAAAGTCTCATCATTGTATCATTATTCTGATATTCTAATCTTTGGATCATTGCTAATTTGTGCAAAGATACGTAAGCAATTCTTTCTCAACAAAAGACAAAAATATCTTCAGGGACCTAGGCCTCATTTAAATAAACATAAATACCCATCAAAATTAATAGTTACATACTTTTAATAGAAAAGAAACCCTAACCCATCAACTTATTTTTTTTAGCAAGAATTTTTTTCAAAGGTGGAAAAAGGTGGCACTTACTTTGTAGACACCAAAATGAAACAAGTCTTCAAGGCACTGGAAAAGAAAGCATCTCCCTCTATCATTTTCCCCTTTCCTTCTAGAAAAAAACAGCAACCCTGCAACTTCCTCTGTTGCAGCTGGAATGATTTTTCACCCACTACTAATTCTACCTCTCTGATCAAGTTAAGAGCTTGCAGTTGGTGTTCTTTCTGAATTAATTATTCCTGTTTCAGCCATAACAGAAGGCCCATTACATTCTTTCATTATATTGATGACTTGAGGATGAGATTCACTGTATGTCAACAATAGGTTTAGAACCTGTTTCATAGAAATATGCACAACATATTTCTAGTTGCCCTAGGTGTGATATTTGTTGCTAGCAAATGTAGCCAATTTTATTCTTCATAGATCATTCATGAATAAATCCTGATTTCATACTTAAGATTCATTAATAATTTATCAGACAATTGGATAAACAGTTTAGCATTGTTAGAATCTAATAAGTCAAAAGCTTGTTTATCATGCCTGTAGCAGTTGTTCATCATTTCTTAACCCCTTATAAAGCCTCTACAAATGCAAGACTAATAATAACAAAGTGACAAAGTCAAGGGTGTACTCAATTACACCTGCTAAATTTCCTACCTTGGCTGCTGGCTGCCCATCTTTAATACCATTTCTCAAATTAAGCTATGAATATTTTTCTTTTAATAGAAAAGCAACCAGCACTATCAGGAAAGCACTTCACATAGAATTTCTTAGGTGAATAGTTACTTATTCCATAATTGCTTAAGGTTTCAGTATTTGCAAAATGATCAGGAATAAAATTGTTATTGGAAAAAAAGTTAACCAATGAACTATGTGATCTTTCATGTTGGAGGATTTCCATGTTTATTCACAAAGTTAATTGTAAATTACCTTTGTTTTTGCCAGCTTTACATACATTCTCCAGTAGCAATTACAGAACGGAAAAAGAAATAGTGACTGACAGTGGCACAAGCTCTCAGGTACGTGGTAATTTATGTGTGATGTCTCCCCTTCTGAGCACAGTGTTTATATTATCTTTCCAATTATTTTTGCTCAGGCTCTTACATTTTGTAGACTATATGGAGCTAGAGATTATTCTGGTAGACAAAGTGAATAAATTGGAAAACAAATAAAGAGGGGAATATCAAGTTAAAAAATGCAGAGATTAAGAGAGACAAGGCTACTGAGACAAAAGGATGTCATGGGAAGAATTACAGTCCCAGATAGCAGTTCCAAAGTAGCTCCTAAAACCTTGTGTCTTACTAGCAAACCATTACTCCCCACAGTTTCTAGCTCTACAGAGCAAAAAAAGCTCACGTTCAAGGCAGGGGACTTATTTTCTCTGTAGGCTGAGGATATGATACACCCATTGTGAACTACTCAAAACCACAAGGTGTGGAGGGACCGAGGACAGTGGGAGGAGTATGCACCAGGGAGTATGGACAATTTAGGAACAGGGCAAACATTTCACAGAAATTGTATGTGTACTCAGCTCACTGGAACTCTCATTCCAGAAACAGTAAGTACTGCTTGAAGAAAGACAAATAGTACTTTTGCCATCAGATCTAAAAGAATCTGCTTCACTGTGCATGGAGCAACATGGCAAACCTATTACTGTGAAGATGACCACAGATTAGGGAAAAAAAAAAAAAACAAAGAAGAGTTTGGGTTAGTCTGGAGTTAAAAAGGCTACAACACGAAGATTTTCCACAATATAACTTAGGAGATCACATACTAATTAACAACAAACAGCTTGACTTTTGTTGCATTTATTGAGTTCTGATGCTTATATGTTGTGCCTGTATCTGCTAGCTAGAATCGCAGTCTGACCGCTACAAGGCTGAGATTTTCAATAAAAACATGCCCACTCTTTGTCCAGCAAACTAGAAAATATTGTTAATTTTCAATATTGTGCAGGGTTCTCAAGTTCACAGTTGATAAAGAAATCCAGTGGTTACATCTAGCTATACTTACTACTTCTATGAAGCTAAGTACTGCTGTACATTTTATGGTATCAAACTTTTGGATTGGAACCTCTTGATCTGTAGCATTTAATCTGAAAAAGTCTATTAATACTATTAATGTCTGTCTTTTATTCTCTCCAGTCTTCTCTCTTTTCGGCAATTTATCAAGTTTTGTATAGAGATAGAATTCACTTTCCAAAAAAACTGTTAGCCCAAAACCCAGTTCTATTCCTTGCTGTCTAACAGTGGATCTTGCTCTCAAGTCCTGCATTTATTGATGCTAAATTCCTCAAATGAGTAATGTGGCCAAAAGGCACAAAATTTTCTTGTGGTTTACATATGACTTTCTTCTATGGTACCTTTCCAACTTGGGTATAGGGTATCTTGTAATTAAACATTTTGATTTTTGGCGGCATGTGTTCTTGTCAAAGCAGCATCTCCGGTACAAAACATGTTGCTTCTCATCTTGAGAACAATATCATGTGGCTAACATTTTATCCTCATGGGCTACAGTTTCTGGCATTTTACCACTTTATAAGATATCTACTACAATGTAAATAATATGTTCGTTGATGTTTATACTTTCAGTTCCATTGTGTTCATTGCCAGTCCCCTAACATCAGCTGGTAAGGTCAAAGTTCAGTTTATGTCTGACTGCTGAGTCGTATTTGTCCTCTGAAGAAAACAATCACCAACATGATCTCATGTAGCATGTATCCATACTGTTAAGACTTTTGCAGCATCCTTATCTCTGCCTCCAGGAAACTGTGGTTTTTATGTTCTCTTATTATCCCAAAGCAACTGTGGTGAAAGGTGAGAGAGTCCTTAATGAGACTGAGCACACAATGGAGCACATATTGAAATGATATGCAGGATGCTGTATAATTGGCTAAGTAGGATTGTGTCATGGAACAACTGTTCCTTTAAAGTTGTCTGAAAACAGTAACAAGTATATTAGGAGGCTCATGTTTCACAGATCTGCTAGGGACAGAGTTGAGTAGCCAGAGCCTATTGCAAAAGCAGCTTCACATGCATTATTACTGTTGTACAGACTCTGGTCTTCCTATCTTTTACCAATGATGCAGCCTCTAAGAAGTACCTCATGATGATAGGACCTAATCTGCAGAAATACTGTGTTTATAGGTTTTCTAGAATTCTTCACATATGATGAAGAAAATAATTAAAAATTTCCCAGAATTAAAAATTTGTCACTGAAGTAGTATTGTAATAGCTGGGAATATCCTTTTATCTTAACATACTAGGAAGGAAGTTGTAATCATGCACTGAAAGGGTGTTTTCTCATACTTGTTATTGGAATGGACATTTGATTTGAAGAAGGAGGTCTCTGAAATACCAGAACTTTAATGGGCAGAACTGGAGCAAGTGTGATATAATCTAACAGTTTGTTCATGCTGTTGCTGTACCTGGTAGAAAGATTTTGCTTCTCTATATCTGCCAAAAATATTTTAACATTGAGATATACCAGCTGACTGTATTCTTCTTTAGCAAACTTAAACTCTCCTTTTCTTCCTTATTTTTTGCTTTGCATTTGCCACTGTCTTATCTTTTTCTCTATATACCCACCTAGAATCTTCTTCAGTCTCTTTCTTTTGAGTGTAATTAACAAATAATTCAAAGACAAAATGTATGTTAATTTCTACACTTTTTTCCCCATAATTATCCATATATATATGTATCCATCTATATTCTCTATTCATCAGTCCCTATCACCTCATACTATAATAAATTGTATCATTACAACATACTTAAGATGGAAAAAGGATTATTAGCCCCCCTTCTCTAGAAAAGGGATAGCAGCACGGATAAACAAAGTGGGGTTTTGGAGAAGGAGTACTGAAGGCTGCATCCACAGAATGGTTTGAACCTTAGTTCTAGGTTACTGAATCATTGAATCATTTTTCTCACTACCATTTATTTCCTGCAGTGTTATAATTTCACTGAATATTGATTATAATTTACCAGAAAAATTATTGAATGCCTCTAGGTTTTAGCTGGACTTTAACTCAGAATAGTTTGAAAAAAGACCTGCATAAAAGCATAAAATCACATATAAATCTTGTGACTAATTTTTTAAAATTTTTATTTTATTTTGTTAAGAGGATTCATAACCATGAGAGGATAGAAATATTATTAGAAGAGCATGTAGGAAAGAGTGAAAGTTTAGGAGTATTTGGAACAGGAATTTTGATTCTAGTCTATGTCTTCTTCTACCTCTTTTATAATTTAGGATCTATTGTCTTATTTTATAATCAAATGCAACTTCAGTTTCCATTGAGAAAAGGGTTACTGTCATCGTTCCTTTAAAATTTTGTCAAAAACTTATTTATAATGTCCCTGATAATCATGGAGGTAGTACTGTGACTATTACTGTCACACCTACATCACTTTACAGGAGTTAAGATTTTGGAGACAGTAAACACTGGACTGAAATTTTCAGATTAATGCTATTCCTGTGGTAGGACATTCACAGAAGTCATACTGATTTTGTCTGAGATGGAACCTGGTACAGAATACAGTAAAATAGCTTGCATTGCTCTATTACTATACACATATGCAAACATCTGAGACAGATCCCTTTCAATTAAATGTGTTTAAGTACTGTTGAGACTTCTAAAAGACAAATTGTCTTCTAACAATAATGTATGTAGTTATTCTCCACAACTATATAACACCAGTTTTTAACTTTTTTTCTTTTAATTTTTTTTTTTTTTTTTTTTTTTTTTTAGAAATTAACCCAACAATCCTAATCTGAAGACATGAAGCCCAGAGCTGGGATTTGAAGTAAAACTTCAATGCCAAGAGACTCATGTAAATTGACATTGCTGAAAGTGATAGCTGTGAGCTGAAACATGCTTTGTTTTGACTTTTAGAAAGGAAGGTCTGTGCCTTATCTCTGGAAGCCCTGTAGGGAGCTTCTTTTTTGCTTTTGAACCCCTATCACTGGCTGAGGGGGAAATTGCTTTTTCAGATCTTATAAATAAATTGTGCTCATGAAAACATGTACTGTAAAGTGACAGAAGACAGTCCTCCCAGAGGTCAAGTGAACTGCTTGCATAACATTCACAGCCCTCACCAGCCCAGTAAAAGAGTCACAGACCTGGAAATTGTTCCCTTTTATATTCTGTGGCTCTGCAACAGGAAGGTGAACTTGAATCATATAACCAAGATATGCATGACTTACAAACCTTTACTCCTGCCTCTCAAAATCTCTCAAGTATTCATGATTAATTAATTGACATATGTGGTTTGCTATGCAGCATAGTAGGAAAGCCTAAAGCATCACAGACATTTATTTTGGAGCCTAGAGAGTAAACAGAATTACTATCATTAGGTATTGAGGTGCATTTGAGATTACAGTGAGGCTATAGCATTCAATTCTGACTGCTGTTTTAGAAGAAGGAAGGACACTGTTGAGATTGAAAAGGTCAACAAAATGATAGTAACTAATTCAAAAACCAAGATGTCAGTGACTGAAGTTATAAGAAAGGGATTAACCTATAAGCAATTTAGGTGGAATGTGTTTTTTAGTACACAAAGGGTAGCTTGACATACAGGATGAAGCAAATTGGCAAGGTCAGCATCAAATAAGCTCGAAAATCAAGAAGAAACTGGATAACACTCCTAAACAACACAAATTAAAACAATGCCTAGCATTGGGAAAAAGATGCCATAACAGCAACAGATTACATCACTTTGCAAAGTTTGCAAACACAGGATAGAAGTAAAAGTGAATGGTGCAGACTAATCTAAGGCTGAAAACAATTTGTGGTTAACTGATAACAAGAAAAGGACTGAGATTCAGAGAAAAAAAAAAAGAAAACAGACTTTACTGAAAGGTAAAAAATTAATTTTGACATATTCATATTAATTTGTCTAAACAAAGGAAGTTAGTTGGTCCTTGTGCTACTCCAGCACTGGGATGTGACAGAGAACTTAAATTATTTCCAGAAAGAGTTGGAATATAGAAAAATCTGTGGTGGTCCAAGTTTGAAATCATAGTACAGGGAGCAACATATATCATGGGAATCACAGGAAAATAAGGCAATGCCAACATTCAAAAACTGATGTAAGATTTACAAAGGATAACAATACTTTGGAAGAGCTTGCAAAGTAGAGCAGAGAGAGTGACAACAGTAACGCTAGCCCTGATACTTCTTAAGATAAGTGGGAAGTGCTACAGGAGATTTTTTTTGTATTGTTTGACACGAGGAATTAATATATTTTTAGAAGCAGATAAGCAAGACAGTTATATTAATTTTGAAGCAATCAAAAGTAAATGGATTAAGGTTGTGGTTTCCTGTTGTAAGCAAATTCCCATTAAGGGCACAAACCCCAAACCTAAGTGGAAATTTAGAAAATGTAGTACTTGTAAAAAAACACATCAGGGAATATAAACTTTTGGAAAAGACCAGCTCCAAGACCCCTGCCCTCCTGTTGGTCCTAGGAACTTTCTATTGGCTACAAGGCAAAGAACAAATGAGTATTGGGAAAGATGGTTGCTGTACTTCTGTCACAAGTAGAAAAACTAATAAAATTGCTACAAAGCCTGACACTGGTAAAGAAGAAATATTATGGAACAGATGGGTATGCTAGATGCAATGAGCAGTCTGAAGGCAAACACCACAGCTTTATACATGTCCAGTTCTTGCTTTGGGATGATACCATTTCCATCAACTGCCACTGAGATTTTGTTTAGCACATGAGGTGTTCAGCTGGAACATACAACAAAATTTCTACAGCATACATATGATGGTTTACAAAGGGAGTTTAACATTTCGCAGGAAAAAAACCCAGTAGAACACGATCATCTGCAGTAAGAACCAACAGTCCTGGGTTAAAGCTAATCCAATAAAACATATATGCATATAATGGAAATGTCATTTGGGGGACAGATGTTAAGAAAAGACAAGGTAAGAATGATGTTGTTCTAAGTATGCCTGTCCCTAGAGACAAATATAAGCAAAAAACCATTCTTTGGAATTTCAAATTGCAGAATGAATGGCCCAAAGTAGTATAATATGTCAATGGCAAGTCTTAGAACAAAAAAAAGAGCAGTTTTGGTACTTAACTAAAGCAACCAACTTATTACCAAGGTATTATTATAATAAGGTATACCTTATTACCAACAATACCCACAAAACTATGTTATCTATAAAAGCACAAGGTTTTTTTAATGTCTGGTTGAACATAGCTCATTAGATTGCTAACTCAGTAGTAAGTGTTCAAAATATAGCTCTTTCTTTGTGTGTGCTTGGGTATAAAAGGATTATGTAGGAAACCACAGCTATAGCAGCTCACAGCATGACTCAGGAGAACAGTTACTGCTGTTCAGAAGCTCCCAGGGTGGGCACAGGCAGGTGGATGTCTGGACTCCCTTTCAGCTAGCACCCAGCAGCATGGACACCCTGACAAAGTATCTGCTGGTGTCACTGGCTCACTTCTGACCTTTTGCTGCTTAAGGTGATAAAAGAAATCAGTTTGGCCACAGTCTTGAACCTTTCTATACAGTGTCTAATTGCATTAGAAGTTGCTTTTAATGCAAGCTAGTGAGAATTTGTCATTTTTATTGGTTGTTAAATTGAAAACTGGTATTTTTTTGTGCTTCAGTCCTGATGGACTTTCTGTATAATGGCCTAGAGAATGATTAAGAAGTTAATCATAGTACAGATGTAGGCAAGTTTGCCCAAAAGATACACCTGCATACAGAACACATAAAATTTGATTGATTTTGAAAGAGAAGAAAAGTGACTTTTCTAATGTCACAGGTCAGGTCAGGCACAGCAGCAGGAATAGCATACTGCTCTTTGAGAGCCTAACCTTGTGTTCTACCTGCCACACTGCACTGCCTCAAACAGAAAGCTTCCTACATCATTCTTTCATATGTGTCCACGTGCACCATGTTTTGCTTCAATTTCAATGGAAGGTCTTATTTGGAAAGTCATAAGAATAAAATTCTGTCAATGACATGTTAGATACCACATTACAGTATGTGGTACCACTCTTTCTGCTCAGTAAATCTTACTACAGCATAAAAAACACAGCTGAAACAGGATTGTCAGGATTGTTGCAGGTTTTTTGGGTTGGTTTTGTTTTTTTTTTTTGGCATATTTAAGACAGAAGGACAAAAAAAGTCACTAAATGGCAGTTCAATTAAAAAGGACTCTTCATTATCTCTAATAAAAGCTGATATTCTGTAGACAAAAAAAAAAAAAAAAAGTCACAGAGCCTTGAGCAAACTAGCTATGCTAAATTCTTCCAACATGGAGTCAGATCAGCATCTGGCCCACATAGTAAGATGTATGAAAGCCATACCACTACAGGCACTCTAAGTCACAATTCAAGATGTGAAGAGGACAAAGAACATGGTTTCCAATAGTGCCAAGGAGTGCTAGACATACTGCGCCTGATTCAATACACTGGTTTCACAGTAGTGTGAATCCACAGGCTTAGGGAAGCATCACCAGTATGAGGATGACTTAGCAAAGTTGAACCTAGTCCAAAGAACTCATTCCTGAAGCAGATTTGATAAACTTTAGGGTACTTCAAACTGCTAAGAAAAGAGAAATTTAAAGGAAGATCCTGAGGTGGATGGAGTTACACTAATTGAAAACAGGGAAGTATGTGGTAGAAAGGAAAGTAGCTGTCAAGACAAAGAAAAGGATTCAGGCATCCATGGAAAGTAGAAATTAGTAGCTAATTGTAATGGACAAATGCCCAGGTCACTTTATTCACTGATCTGCAATAACTGCTTCAATGGTTTCCTAATTTAAAGTGAACATAAAATAATCTATTTCTAATTGAAACCAGAAAGAAACAATGGTACTGTGCTTAACACCATCAGCCAGGATTGGATACTTTTGGCCTTTTGGATATGCCACAGATTTTTTATGTGACCTTGGACAAGTCACAATCTTTCAGTTCCTTATCTCTGAATTGGGGATTATATTCCACTGCTTCACCAAGGTGCTGAGAGATAAACATTTGTTCGGATAATGTAGTGATAACATCTCAAATACAAAAATAAATTATTAGAGCTATTATCTTCAGGGCAAGGTTAGAGACCTTGTATGCATTTGCACTGCATTTACTGCAGCACAGGCTGGGTCCTGACTAGGTCTTTAGACACTACCATGATACAGATACTTAACGGTAGAAATAACTGTTTCAGCCCATGTGAGTGATAGTGAACAAAGATTAAGTCCTTCACACTACAGATAAACTTTTATTATTCATGAATACTAAATTCAACACTAGTTGTTGAATCAAAATGTAAAGTTAAGGACATAACAAATGAAAGCCTGAAAATTATTACCTTCTGATAGAACTAAAAATGACCTTAATCCCAATTAATAATCACCATCCTGGATATTCACTATTGTGGGAGTAAAGTTGGACTTAACTATGAATCTATTCAGATTTATTGAGATTCTGAACAGCTGAAAGCATCTGACCACATTTGTCTGTCTCCCCTAAGGGCACCACCACCACAACTGGCAGTGGTTGACACATCACAACCACTTCAGGGAGATACCAACTACTGGTTAGTTACCACAGTTACTACAGGGAGCAATTTATTTACTTTTAGGAGTACTACCCAGATAAGATGTGAGCCTCTTCAAGAAAAAGTTTCACTAAACTAAAGAGATAATAACCATCATATGGGCAGTTAGAAGTACTGAATTATACAGGTTAGTTCATAAAACCTATAGAAAAAATACTCACTGCTATTAAAATGATGGCTTTTTGAGAAATTTATATATATCCATATTGGTTTCTTCTGCATTAAATTATGCAGGACTTTTGCATAATGGGTAGGGAGAATCTATTTTTTCCTGTTAATCTGGCATGATTCATGAATACTAAATTCACATTGAAATAAAGGAAAAGACATAGTGTACAATAGCTATAATATACATAGTGCCTTCTCTCTGACTGAGACAGCTGCACTTTTCTGCAGTACAAAGATGTCCAAAGCACAGGCCAGACTGTGAAGTTATAAATCAGGTTTTCCCCTTCAGCTTAAATCTAGGTAAATCTACTTAGGAGAATCAAAATAAGAAAACGTGTGTGTAACATTTGTCTCAGGACCTAATTCTGGAGATACCTCCAAAAAGTTTCATCATTGCAGGATGGCTTTGAGAACAGGACTCATTAACACTACAAAGAAATGTGACCCCTGGTGGGGTTTTTTGTGGACTAAATTATTTTTGTATGGATATTTTCATACTGCTCCATAAGGTGAAGTAAAAAAGGATTAGGGTGATGGTCTACATTCACAAACCACTGGATTATGAAGAAAATTAAAGAGAAGCTGTGACAAATAATGCTCTGTTCCTATAGTCATGAACAACTTAATGTATCTCTATATGTAGTATATCTCATTTCTTTGTAATGCCAATCACATGCTAATATTGTCAACTTAATTTTGGCCATTAATAAAACATAGAAACTGGATAAAAATATTAAAGATAAATCTTTGTTTTCAAGGAAACATATAAATCACAGTACTCAAACTTTTCAAATTGTGATTACTGTCTAAATAGTCTAAAAATTATTTTAATCTTTAAAACACTAATGAACGCTTCCACAGCATCATAGAATCAAGGCAAAACCAGAATGAGGCAGACAGCAGATATTTACTCTGATGACTGAACCTGTCACAATAAATACTAATGCCTCTTCAACAAACATTACTATAAATAGGAATAAAAATAAAAGGCAAATAAATTCTGTGCATTTAGCTAGAAAATTAAGAGAAAGGGATGAGACTTCAGAAGAAAAAGGAGACCTGAGGAGAGACAGTCTGAATTCAATATCCCTAGAAATTCAACATCTCTTTTCAGCTTTTTGGAAAAATCTTGTATGAACTCTTTGCATACACACAACCTAGCAGGATTTAGGTGCAAGCGTAAGCATCTACAGGTTCCTCCTCTGCCTTATTGTTAATCAACTAAAATTGTAAGGAAATGGTATAAAAAGCATACATACTGATTCAATATAAGTTCAGTTATTTGCATAAAACTTAATAAACATACCATCCTATTTAAAAAGTGAAAATGTTTGTTTCTGGCAGATTTCTATTTTTGTATCCTCTTCATGCTCCATGACACTTTTTAAGTCTTGTTCTAAAAATAAACTGCTTTTTGCTTTTCCTGGGGAAAGACATCTTTGGAGTGATTAAGTTTCAAATAAATCAGGAAAATATTCTGATAATGAATGAAAAAATTAACTTTTAATGGAAAAATAAACAAAAGTTTTTTCAAAAGGCTTTCTGATGTCTCTTTGTGCAAAGTCTGAACTGTTTCTTTTATCAGTCTTTATAGAAACTATATTGCAAACCAGTCTCATGCAAACCATGATTTCGGAGTTGACCTTGTAGTCTGAGTAATCACTTTCTTCTACTTACATTCAGTCAGTTACTGATGGACTTTTAAGAGCAGAGAAGGATAAATCCATTGTCCATTAGACAAATCCATTAGACTTTGCAACACTCACAGAATATACATTTGTTTTATGTAAAAACATGCTATTTGAGAGTATTTTGATTTACAGCTAAACCAGTACCAAGTTCAGAGTAGTTTCTGGGGCAGAAAGAAGTTCAGCTCACTACCTCTTCTGGGCTAGGCTGCAGGAGAAAAAAAAAAAAAAGTGCTGTTTTCAAATCTTTTAAAAACACCATCTGTAAGAATTGCAATAGGAGCTAATAGGAATGGATACCTCTTATAAAGTGTGAGGTAAAAGTCATCTGCAAATAGATTATCCAGCAGCATGTCCTGCCTCTGTGTAAGCCTTTTCCTTCTCCTGTCAAAGAGCTCACCAGCTCTCCGAATCTCCCAAAATCCTTTATTCAAAAAGACACACAGGGGGAAAGAACAAGAAAGAAAGAAGCTAGACAAATTTTAATCATTCTGTAAAAGAAACATAAGTTTCCCAATGTTAAATAAGAAAAAGCTGAAGTTGTAGTTTACAGAAGTTGCACATTTTTTTAGCATTTAATCTAGATGTTTACAAAGTGAACAACCTTCAGCTTTCAAACTTAAAGACTCAGCTTCAGCTTTCAAGGTTTTGTATCTGCAAGTCAATAACGCTTAGACTTGCTGTCGTTGAGAAAGTGAAATACCAAAGAAGGACACATGGCCAGTGTCTGAGCAGCCACGAAGAGATTAATTTTCACTGAAGCCGCAATATTTGTTCAGGAATGAACAAGCTCAAACTAGGAGACAGAGGGGAAGAGTGGTACAAAGAAATTAGTCACTCATTCTATATCTTGCTTTAGAAATAACCCAACAACATGCCTGAATGACCTTACTCATTTGGTGCATTAACTCCTTTAAGCAATCAGCTATTGCCGTCCCCTGACCTGCCCTGACTACTCTATTAAGTCCGACGCAATCTCCTCGTAAGACAGCATGTAGCTGGTGAACTGTCACCTCCAACACTTTACCACATGAATGCAAACTTCACGAGGAAACTCCACTCCTTTTATATCCATATCCAGCCATCATCTATTCATGCTCTGTCAAAATTTCTTTTGCATTTGCAAATTCTTATTGTAAACTCCTAGATAGGTTTAGGAATCTCTACGGGCTCATTTATACTCCACAGTGCATTGTGGGGCTTTTCTTCATTACATTTTTTAAAGACCCAATCCCTAGAGAGTAAGGTCACAAGACCCACTAACTATTGTGTTTAGTAACACAAAGACGACACTCTGTTCTTATAAAATTCAGCAAAGCTTT
The DNA here is from genome assembly GCA_024611175.1 of Megaceryle torquata. Classification (NCBI taxonomy): domain Eukaryota; kingdom Metazoa; phylum Chordata; class Aves; order Coraciiformes; family Cerylidae; genus Megaceryle; species Megaceryle torquata. Next base: position 6,273 of record JANIJG010011461.1, on the reverse strand, counting down.
AGTCAGGGAGATTTACGTAGCGAAATCCCTTGGCAATAGAATTCATCAGCCCCTGGAATTATTAGAAATGAACATGGGCATGCATTTATCATGGCATGCTACGTCTTTTTTTTTGCCCTGACTGACTCTGTAAACGTTTAATTCTTGCTATTAGAGAGTGTACAGACTGCATCAATCGTATATCGTTTAAACCGGAGCTGAACAACTAAATAGAAAGAAGAGACATTCATTCATGTCAGGGAAGGCTGGAAGTGGCTTTTGCTGCTCTGTAAGTCCTCCTAGTTTGATACATTCAGCACTATTCACATCGCTGAAGACATTAATATTTTGTGAAATGATAAAAACAAATCCTTGAATCCCTAATGATTTTAAGTATCAAATTAAGTTTGCATAAAATGACTTTTTGGAAAATGTTTTGGTGTAAAAATCTTCTCAATATTGATCATGAAAAGGCAATTCCATGATTTCTAAATGAGTACTTTCTAATATTTGGCACTGAACATATTTATAAATGCCTGTGCCGTGAACTTATAATGACAATGTTTCTAGAAGTGGACCAACTGCCCAAATACCATGCTGGTTTCAGAATTTTAAACTAACTTTACTGCTACTTTCAGTAAATCATAAGATATGAAGCAGTAATTTTTTAGAAGGAAACAGTTTATTTTCTCAGCAGCATACTTGAATTCCCATGCCATACTTCTGCAAGGTAGTTTAATAAAACACAAGAAAAAGTTTTACATTTGATCTTTAAGAACCAATCAAGGACTTTTCTGTTTTCATTAAGATTAACATCATTGTCAAGAATATAGTTTTCTATTTAATTTCATATAACTGTTCTTAGACTATTGTGTTAATCTTTTAATGGTGCAGAACCTGGTATGATTATGGATATTATGGGTAATAGGTTATGGATTAGGAATCGCTCTCTCAGCTCTATGTTTTCTCAAAAGTGACTATTAAAATGATGTCCGTTACGATGCTGTTTTCTCGGAAATTTAATAGGTAAATTCTCCTCTTATTTTCTCAAGGTTTATAGTGTCAGAATACTAGATGAGTAACTGAAAAGACACTGAAGTCCTGAACAGCTCAATCAACAATTAAATCAAAATGGAAATATATCACAAAAAAAAGAATTCAGAGTTATGCTTTGGATTTTAAAAATCATTATTACATGCAAAGGCCCACCTAAAAATCAGGACCCCCACTGCAGAAGTCTCTGTGCTCATACAGCCTAAGAAACTCTTTATTATCTTGATATCAATTACTTCATTATCTAATAGGCACTCTGAAAATGTTAGTATTGTCATCATAGAGATATGAAACAGAAGTGTGGTAAACTAGATAGATATCCTGATTTAATGCAAAAATTAAGCATCAGCCAAGACCTCCGGGGTACCATTCAACCTATATCTAGGTCTTAAAAGAAACCAGAGGTAGCTGTAGGGGAAGGTACATAAAAGACAACATTTTCATACATATTTTGATCTGCAAGGAACTAGATTCTCATTTCCTACAGCATCTGTTGGTCCCTCTGAGGTACTGGATTTTGGGCTCTAGCACAGAAAGGGAGAAGGAATGCTTCACTACCAAGCAATACTCCAAATCTTGTCCTCTTTGCACTCGCTTCATAGAGTTCACCTAGGAAAGCCAATGTACGCTTAAATGAAACCACATGCTGGTTTTTTTTCTGCTGTATCTTGTAAAATTCAGTAACATAGCATACAGAAATTAGTTAAAAATGACTTGCGGTTTCATCGTTTTCCAAGCTCCATGATGTTTTCATGGTTTGACTTTCAGAGACCATATGTAGCATTAGAGAATAAACAAAGTTTCTCTGTGTTTAACCCCTTCCATACCAGGATTCACCTTTCTCTATAGACTCCCCCATTAATGTCAATCTATTTAAGGTATTTACATACAGAAAACATGCAGCCTGTGGACACACTATCCCACTGTTCACTACTGAAAGCAATGACTGATGGTTTGCCTGAAGAATATGATTTTGTGCATCACTTGTAAGTTTTCATGAGACTGCCAGTCTGTAATGTTATCTGAAGACAAAACTGAGAAGAAGCCTGTTAGAAAAAAGTAGAAGCACTCTTTGCTGCTTCTACATTAGGCAGTCAAGAACACCTCAAGTCAGGTAGTCCATAATATATTACCAAATAAGCGCAACAGAAGTAGAGCACTGGTTCTGCTTTTAAGATAAGACAAAGATACGTAAGAAATGACAAACCTTGGGCAGACTGACCATAATAAACTTGTAGTCATCCAGATGTTCAGACTTAGCTCAGCTTTCCCAGTACTGGGATTGATAGCTGCAATATTTGGCTGGCAATCACATCTCCATTCTTGTCATTTTGATGCATCTCAGGGGACATGTCAACATGTAATGACACAATTGGAAGGTCCAACAAAGCCAATGCTTAAAATAGCTTTTTATGGCAGAAGATCAATACAAAACTGTGTCTTATACATTGAACACCACTTCTTTTCATTAATTGTTTTTGTTTCAGAGAAATTACCTCATTGTTGTCTATGTGACAGCATTAATGACACTCCTATGACAGTGAAAGTTCACAGATGGATGGATGGTTAAGGTAGCAGAAAGACGATGTACAATAAATGGTGAAAGAACAAAGGAAGACATAAACAGAGATTAAAGACAAGTCGTTTAGGTTTGCTTGGTTGGGCAAGCTGGGCTCCAAGAACTCTTTGACAAAGTGAATATCTAATGAAGAAAAATTTTGTATTGTATAGATAAGGACAAGATGTTGCTAGAGCTCAAGAGGTAGCTGATTATTATCTATATACTAGTTCCAACAACTGTATTTTGGAGGTGCCAGGATACCAAATGTAAGAGTAACACTCCTCCTGATCACTACAAAGGAAAGGGAATATTTGTGCACATCTCAAACAAGTTAAATATGAAGGTGGGTAACGATGTAATTTTTTTTCCTTCTGACTGGACAAAAATATCTCTTTTTAAATGAAATTTTAAAAGCCAGAGGTCTTTGTCTACAGAAATGTGAGAATGGAATGAGTAAGAATCATTTCATCACCTCAAAAAGAAAAACAAAGAATCCAAGTGTTTTCCTGAACTATTATTGTGAAAGATGTCTTTGATTCAATGATATTTGAGTTTTCAAATTTGAAGATGCCTAAGAATTTTTCTGTGAAAACTGGAACTTCTATGTAATAAGCCTAGTAAAATTTGATTTAAAAAACATTGGTTTAAGGTATACATTTCTTTAGTCCAGAATGCTCAAGTTAGTATTAATTATTCTAGGCACTTGCAACATTTACTGGTATAAAAATGGGGGCAGGCTAGAAGGAACTAGGTCTCTAAAAACCCTAGTTACAGCCAGTTATGTGCAATAAAGTCTTTAATTAAGTAGTGCAAGTGATCTCTATGAGCTCTTGTGAAATGGGAAGGTGGGGAGAGTGGGATTACAACCTACAGCACTAAATCAACATGCACCATTATAGGCACATATGGTGCAAGTGGAATTCAGTAGAAGTTTCAGACCTCTGAGGCCAAATCACCCCCACTGCTATAAAAGTTATCCCTTTAAAGGATAGGAGTAAAGGTCATAGTAGCTTATGCCAAATATAAAAATGAGAACTAGAGACAGGAAACACTGTTCAGATGTTACAGAGCTTTAAACTTGTTTTATGTCTGCTTTGGGCCTTCCATTTGTCCAGGCACTGCACACAGGGTATGCTTTGACTATGTCACATACAGTATAAACTCATTTTTTAACAGCCATCAAACAACTGTGCAACAGCTGATAAAAAGCTGTGTGCCTTTGCTACCCGGTATATTGCAACAGATCATATTTGTAAGAATGAATCAGTGGACATAAATATACTTATAGCTGCCTTCTTCCCATTCTACTGCAATATTTACAAATAAATAATTAGAATTATCATCCCTATGTAGTAAGAAGACATAAACCCTCTAATTTCTCCAAGACATTATAAAGTGAGACTAAGAAGAAATTACACACAGTTTCCAACTTGCACGTTTCCAGGTCTATTTGGTTATGTGCAATGAGCACTGTCTACTAGGACAGGATGAAAAAAGCCATACATTTAATTTATAGTCCAAGTTAACCTAGAGCCTAAATTTAAAAAGGAATTATATTTAAAAAACTTAAAACTATCAAGACAGGACACTTTGTACCTTCAGCATGTTTCTGCAAGTGTTCTACTATTAAATCAGTTGTTGCAAGTATTTTGTTGACAATGAAAAATGCAAGGAAATGAAAACATTGCAGAGATTACCCTCTGTTTTACCTCTATGTAAAAGAGATGGAGACTGAAGAAGAAGTAGAAAATATACTACAAAAGGTATAGAATTAAAATATTATAACTTTTCTGCCTAGTTCACTGCATGAATGTAGGGACACAGTAACATTGTTCAGCTCCATTGCATACTCCAGCTTTCAGTGTTTTGTCAGCTGTGTGAAAATTCATGTGGGCAAAAGTGTATTTACTATATTTACAGTGAGGTCTGAGCCCTAGGGAAAAAAAATGTCCCTATGGTTAAACAAATAGTGTACAAGAAGAAAAATACCAGGCCTTTTTCAGGTCTTTGAATGTATTACTTACACCATTCAGCAGTGATTAGAGCTTCTAAGAGAGATCCACATTACATGTGCAAGGCCCAAACAAACACGTACACACTGCTTTTAGCTGGAGTCAGAGGACTATTGATTTCATCAGGTGAGGAGCCACTTCCTGTTGAGAGGATGTCTTTATACAACACAGATTAATAAGTACATTCCTTAACTTACAAACTTTAACCCAGATCATCATCTGGGTCTTAAGGAGGCTAACAAAACCTTTACTCAAAATCATCTAGTCCCAGCAGGGTAAGACTTTCCACAAGGTAGCCTAAGGATAATGGATGTAGGAAGTGAATTAATATCCATTTGCAATTTACAGAAGCAAGCTGTTGACTTTCAAACATACTTTCTTCACTGAAATACATGAGAAAATAGCATAGTTATGAATTTGTTTTATTCCTTTAATATTTCATTTATCTTTTGCTAGAAACACTTTCTCGCTAAAGTGGTTAAACTTCTTTCACTTTCTGCACCATATTTGACCTATGAATAAACACATAAAAATTATTTTTTATTAGCAAATTCCTTAGCTTTTAAAACAAGTGGTATTATAATCACTCTTATACATCTGGGAAAACTGAGGAAATTATTACAATGCAATCATTACATCTGGTATTGAGACTGATGCAGTTGCTGCAAGGTGACAGATTACTACTTACAGATTTTGCACACTAGCAATCATTGCTTATTTAATATTTGCAGGCATCATAATCATGATAAACACTATTTCTGCTAGTCTCTAACAGTATAACACTGCCTTTATCCACTGTAAAACCAACCAAGGCAGCAACTACAGTGATAAAAATAAAATTTTAAATCAGTACTGCACCTGAAAACTAGTTTTCTTTTGATCAAGAAAAGTAGTCTACAAAAGAGAAAGACTATTGATCCTGGGTTCAGCGCAGTATTGCTATGTAACCATTTTATGAGCATGTGGTCTGTTAGTGCAGGGTATCTTGTTTCCAGTGCTGTTGTTACTACCCAGTTGTCATCAGGTCAACTTGTTTCTAGTGTTTCCCTGTTTTGCCAGAGTTGTAGCTCAAGGATGAAAAGGATCGTTAATTAGAAAAATTCTCAAATGAGGTAGGAGAGATGAAGGAGCAGAATGGGGATGGGTTAAATCTCAAGGGGTCTATAGGTAGACAGGAAGACATAGGCAGCAATTCTGGCAGATGCAGTCTGATGACGAAGTTAAATCAAAAGTAGAAGAGATGATAGGAAATGACAAAGAAGTTGTAGGCCACAGAGTGAAGCAGGCATGAATACAGACCATTCCCTGTTTTGAAACGTATCCACTTGTCTGTAGTTCAGTTCTAAATACATCTTGCTTTAAGATGGTAATTTAGTAGTTGGTTATCATGAATATTTTTTCCATGGGGGTGGAAAAGCTGGAGACAACAAAGCTGCCTTAAGGCTGCTAAGGCAGCTGTGATAAATCACAGGGGACTGTAGCCTGTGCATGGTGGGAACAGCATGTGAGTCAGCTAAGAGGTGATGGATGCCTGAGGTTATTTATTCTGCAGGATGCCAGGGTGAGCTGGAAGTGCACCTATCCCTGTGACTGCAACAAATCCTCTGATTAATAAAGTTTGTATTTCAAGTCAAATGATGTTGAAAAGCCAATGGATTTTCTACTCCC
>JANIJG010011460.1:50674-62454 GCA_024611175.1 Megaceryle torquata | reverse complement strand
TAACAGGTCAGTCCCCAACCTGTACTTGTACATGGGGTTATTCTTCCCCAGATGCAAGACTCTACACTTGCCCTTGTTATACTTTATTGGATTTCTCCCAGCCAACTCTCCAGCCTGTCTAGGTCTTTTTGAATGACAGCACAGCCTTCCGCTGTGTCAGCCACTTCTCCCAGCTTTGTGTTATCAACAAACTTATTGACAGTGTTCCCTCATCCAGGTCATTGATGAATGTGTTGAATAGGCTGTTCTGGGAGCATTATGTCAAAATACTCATTACATCAATTTAAACTATCACCATCTTAATTTAGCATTTCTTAAACTTTGGTGTGCTCATGTATATCTGTTATAAAGCTATTAACTAGTAAGCAAGGGTTTGTGATTTTGATTAGTAAGACTATTGTCTGCCATGCAAAGAAAAAAAAAATACTTTGATCATTCAATTTGTGGTGTAATAGTCTTTCTTGTCATTTAGTTGCATTTGTATGATTTATTCCATCATTGTTAAAAAAAAGAATCATTTGCTTTTAGTTCTAAAGAGTGCTACAGTACTATTAGGTACTACAGCATAAATCCCTAAAACTTCATTAACTATTGCTGGGGGGGTTTTTTTGCATTTAGAGCATGTGTATCAGGCATAGTATATTTTATTCTTAACCCTCTTTGCTTGAAAATTGGGATTGGCTAGACTGCCTCAAAACACAGTTATTTAAGATTTTTAAGTTTTATTAAATTTAATACAATAAACAAATTACGATATACAAATGAGATTATGCTGTTATTTGGACAAAGCTTGACATTGGATATAATGGGTGGTAAAAGGAGGAGAAAAACAAATAGAATCATGGAAATGTCTGGGTTGGAAGGGACCTCCACAGGCCATCTAGCCCAACCCCCCTGATGAGAGCAGGGAGGTCTTCAACTAGAGCAGGTTTCTCAGAGCCTCATCAAGCCTCACCTTGAATGTCTCCAGGGATGGGGCCTCAACTGCCTCCTTGGGCAACTTGTTGCAGTGTTCTACTGCCCTCATGGTAAAGAACTTCTTCCTTACATCCAATCTAAATCCACTCTTTTCTAATTTAAAACCATTACCCCTTGTCCTTTCACTCCAGGCCTTTGTAAACAGGCCCTCTCCAGTCTTGTTGTAAGCTCCCTTCAGGTACTGGAAGGTGGCTGTTAGGTCTTCCTGGAGCCTTCTCTTCTCTGGGCTGAACAATCCCAGCTCCCTCAGCCTGTCCTCGTAGGAGAGGTGCTCCATCCCTGATCATCCTTGCGGTGTTTCTATGGACCCGCTCTATCCAGGTCCATGTCCTTCCTGTGTTGAGGGCTCCAGAGCTGGACATAGTATTCCAGATAAGGTCTCACTCACTAGAGCAGAGTAGAGCTATAGAATCTCCTCTCTCCATCTGCTGGCTACACTTCTTTTGATGCAGCCCAGGATGCGATTGGCTTTCTGGGCTGCAAGCACCCACTGGCTGCTCATGTCCAGCTTCTCCTCTTCCAGCACCCTCAAGTCCTTCAACATGAGCACTTACTCATGTTGAATGTCATGAGGTTCACCTGGGCCCGCCTCTCCACCTTGTCTAGCTCCTTCTGGGTGACATCCCATCCCTCTGGTGTATCGACAGTTATTCTTCTTATCCATATATAGTACATGAATACAATAGATGTAACAAAAGCAGAAAAAAAAAAAAGAAATGAGGCAGTCATACAAACTCACCAAAACATTTCAGATAAAGCACTTTTTAAGAATTTTATCTTCTATACTATTGTCTATAGTACTTGTTTTACCTTGAGTTCAAGTAAAATGTAGTTTTGTTTTTAGAATAGTTCAATGAAACTATAGTACAGGATACAAAAGTGGTTTGGCTTTAGAAACAAATTATTCATTAAAGTAAATGTTATCTGTAGCTAGTTATTTTATTTGTTGATATCACCACATCCTTGAAGATTTTATATCTGTGTGATCTCAGCTTCTTATACATAGCTACTTCATCCATTAAGTGAAAAAAAAAAAAAGTTTCTGCTTTTAATATTGTGAACCCAGTTTCTCATTTTTTAGTGTTAGCAGGAAGTGAAATGAAAAAAAGCTGCCAACACTTTCAGAAAAGGTTAAAAGTCAAAACTTATTTTTTGTCATTTCAAGAATCTTTCACTCCAGTGGCTAAACCAATTGGTTTCCTTTTAGTCATCTAACATGCTTTCAGATGTTAGCAGCAAGCATGTAATATTTGAATACTATTTTAAATTTTGAGGTATTTTAACATATTATAGAGTGGTTTAATGTAGCTTTTTAAAAGTAAATACATCTCTTCAAGCAAAAGCTATTTATTAAAAAATAAATAAAAATTCAGTTGTTACATAGAAGCAAAGTCTCCATATTTTATTAATTCCACACGACACTAAATGGATGTAAAGGATTTGTTCTTTGTCAGGCCAATTTAGTACAAGAAATTTTACCATTATTGTTAGAACTGTCCAAGATTGGCTGCTTAAAATAAATCCATTTTTTAAAAGATGGAGTCTAATTATCTGACCAGGAAACTTGTCAGGGGAAGGGTAAGATAGGAGTAGGCATATCATCAATATTGAAGTAAGATACTGATTTTGTTCTTAGTGATGCAAAATATTTAAGGCTTAGTGAGACCCTGCTTGTCTCAGGCACATTACAGTATGTGATTGGTGTATGCTGCTAATGAGTAATTGAGGGTGGTGTCAAGTGCAGGTTACAAGAATTTTAAACATTGTTATACTTGATATGAAACTTTTCAGTTTACATCATATGAAAAGTTGACCTTTGCCTAGTTTATTGATGATATTATATATTAATAAAATATAGTACTGAAATAAAAATACTTTAAAATATACTTTGCAGGGAAATATATACTACTGTTATATATAAATGTTTGTAGGTGGTAAAATAAGCATTAGTGTTTCATTTACTGTTAATCAAATATTGTTCACAAGCTATATGTTATCGTACAGTGCTTACAGGAGAAAGGATGCACCCAGAAAGAAAAAATAAACCGATGGTGTCTATAAGTACTATTTAACAATAAAAATGCTTCTTTCTTTACAATGGTCTATGCTTCTGTACTTATATTTCTTTCTAAGCTGATCCATGGGGAGGAGAAAAATGTCTCTCTTTCTGTAGATTTACTCCTTGTCATGTTTGTTGCAAGTGCTTAGGTTTCTCCTGCTAGTTTCTTATAACTTCAAAGGATCTGCAGTACTTCTACAATAGTTGGTGCTTAGTCAGACAAAGCAGAACTTGGAAAATGAAAGGAAAGGTCCCTCTCTTTTCATTTTAAGTCCCATATAGTATTACTATCTTTATTATTAGTATTAATAGACAGTATTAACTGTCTTTGGAGTAATTTATTATCACAGTCAAAGATATTATCACAGGAAAATAGTGGTCCAGAACTATACTCTTGCATCTGAAGGATATTTGAGAAACAGTCCTGCAAAAGTGAATGTTGCCAGACATGCTTCTTTCTGTTTGCAATACCAATGAATTAGAATGATTTAGACTTTTGGGGTGTCAGATGGCTCAATTTCCCTGCATTTCTGAAGATTTCAAAATGGAGACTTTAAACCAAGAATTGTTTAAATGCTGGAGCCTATCAAGTGGTCTAAAACATTGCCTGGCCTACAGACCTTTTAGTTCATCAGATTTCTTCAACTGGCTGGGATGAAGATAAGTTCTTCAACAGAATTGAAAAATATGGAGATGTGGACAAGTTGGGAATAGCATTAAAAATATCTTTGCCAGAAGGATAGAGTTGTTTTTACTTGACTAGTCAAAGATTATTGCAGTATGACCAAAAGCTCTCTACTAGATTTTCAGCTTTTATCTCAAAATCGTCAGTTACATGCGAGTTGTACTTTCTGGAAAACATCAGTAGTGAATCAATGTCTGAGCTAGTCATCCTAAGTCTCCCTTTATAATATCTGTAGAGAATTTATGGCAGATTGAGGGTACAGTTGATCTGGTTTGCTTCAGAGATCTACATAAAAGAGAAGTAAATTGAGTACTAGGAATCCTTATCTTCTTTATTCACTATAGATGTCATTGGAAGACGTCTATCTTGGTCAGATTAATTCTGGCTCCTTTGAGTAGGCTTAAATGAACTTCAGACACAAAACTTGCTTTCTGACAAAAGCTGACATGAAATTCTCTCATGAACTTAAGCCAGTCTAATGACATCATGTGCCTTAGTCATATCTCCATCCCATAGATAGCTACAGTTTGTTACATATATGTTTATAGATACATGGTCTTATTTATCAGTACGACCTGCATATGGTTTGAAAGTAGGAACTGGACATCCATGTAAGCAATTACATAATGTCTTTAACCTAATGATTGGCAAGAATGATCCCTTTGTACATGGCATCTAATAAATCTGAGCAATGCATATAATTGTCCCTCCAATAGCCCTTTATTTCTACTCTACCTACTTAACTGTGCAATGCAACTGATCTGCACGTTTCTCCATTGTAAGCTATTTCTGAAGACTGATTTTTTTTTGTTGTATGGTTTGGTCTTTTTCGTCTTACAAGTATTCCAGTCTCTTTTTTTGCCTGCTGAGTGCTTGAGATCCTCAAAGGAAACCATTTCTTGCAGTGTGAAGTACTAGCAAACCCCTTTATAAAAATCTTTGGCTTTCATCTTTAGCAGCATCTTCCACAAAGATCATGTGTGAGAAAGTCTAGCTGTGTTGTGTTTAGTAGGGAAGCAGTGCTTAATCTCTACTCCTGGTGATGGGGGATGATTTCAAGTCCTTTGAAAATCTTCCTTTCAAATTCAGGAGGATGAATATAGTCCCATCAAGCAAAGCTACTTTCCATGGAAGGCAGACAAGCTTCTTCCATTTTAATTTGCAAGCAAATATTATTTTATTTGAAAGCAATCATTATCGCTTCTATTATTTTGCAAACTTCTGTTTACAAGGAGTCACATGGACAATGGGTACAAGTTACTGCTGCAGAGATTCCCATAAGACACAAGAGGAAAAATTTTTACAAGGACAATCAGCCATTGGAATAATCTCCCTGGGGAAGTGGTGGAGTCCCCAGTTCTGGACACTTAAATTTGGCTGGACAGCGTGCTGGGCCATCATGTGTAGACTGTGCTTTTGCCAGGAAAGGTTAGACCACATGATCCTTGAGGTTCTTTTCAAGCTGATATTCTATATGATTCTATTCAAATATATGAAATTAATCTTAACATCAGAGGAGGTTCAAGTCTGTGTAGGAGGGTTATCAAGACTCTTATGAGGCATCTGAGTTAATGTCACATTCTGAAACTGAATCTGATCAGTTCCCACAGACATTTTAAGAAAGAATTGTGTTAGTCAAGACATCATTACTGGTCTTTACTTTTGGTCAGCAAGAACTACCCATGTGAACTGCATATTTCATCATAAAATGATGAAATTTCTATTTTTGGAATGGCAGTGATTGCAATAGCTTAGAAAATACTACTTTGTTCTCAGTTATTTCTCTGGTAAGATAGGGATGTTTTCTCAAAACTGGTATGAGAATATCTCTGTTATGTCTGGACAGTGTGGAAGTAGAGACTGAAAAATTGAGAGCAGCCCTCTTTCTTACCAGGTATAGGGTAATCGATACATATTTTGAGAGCAGAAATATCTTGTCATTGGAATAAGACACCAGAGAAATAGAGGAGCATGATGTCTTCTGTTAACAGCAGCTAGTCAACCTTACATAGAACCAAGTAATCTCTTCAGATGACAGCAGCATTAGCTATGGTGGTCAGGATCACTTAAGATGAGTTTTCCCCATTCCAGTCATAATTGAAGCTATCCTTGCTTGCCTTGAAGGTTTGTTGGACTACTGTTTCTTTCAGCAGTGCTTCCACATCTCCAGCAGTGAGAAAGTGTGAATAACCTTTTCTAACACTTCAGCTGGCAGCCTGTTAATTACTGAGAGCACAATTAATGTTACCCAAATACTGGAAAGATATTTTCAGTTGTAAATTGATGTTTCCACTTAGCATCGTTCAAGAGTGTTTCAGAAATGAAAGCTCTGCAACAGTGTGATTCACCTTATAACATATTGTGCAAAGAAAATTGGTATGTAGTTTATCACATTTTATCAAACACGGATTGGCTTTTCAACTCCCTTGATATCACTGTCTGTATTTTTTCCAAAGCACTGTAAATAAACAGATTTCTTCAAGGTATGTGCTGTGGTTGGATAGGAAGATACTGATTTTCTAATTTTTTTTTCTTGACAGAATAAACTATATTAAAAAGTTGCAGAAACAGTTTTTGGTTGTTTGGTGGTTTTTTTTTTGTGTGTGGGGGGTTTTTTGGTTGGTTGGTTGGTCTGGTTTTTTTTAAGACAAGTAAAGCATCAAGTTTTTCTGATTTCAGAAGGTATACAGTGCTCTGGGTATTGTACTTTGCTACGCTGTTGTTTGTATTCCTAATGTAGTAGCATAGAGATTTCCAGCCTATTTTTAAACTACATATTTTAAATAAGGGTAGCAGTCTAACTATGCAATGTGGAGAAAAGGACTAATTTCTTTTGACTGTCAAAATACCCCATACCTCCTCAAAGTCCTGACAAAATTCATGGCTCTGCCTTCCTCAAAATCCAGTTGTACATGTTTTCAAGAAACTGAAGGAAATGTTACAAGAGACAGGGATGAGAATCATGAGAATCATAAAATTAAAATTATACTGAATTTCTGCCTGCTGCTCATAATTATCATACTGCTTTCCTGATGAAATATATTCTGCTTATTCCAACTACTTATAAGAGGACATACATTTGAAGATCATGAGATAGTAATAAATACATCTTGATCTAATATTTATTGCCTTTCACCAACTACTTAAGGCATCAGAAGAGAGGTTTGCACATCTAGTTCATTATTAATTAATTAGTCATTACGTAGGCATGAAGAAATTTTAATAAGGATTTTTCTTTTTAAGTAACATTAATACTTCATTTGTAGAAATTACAGATGTTTTAAAAGGTTTTCAATTTTCAAAGTCGTACTCAATATAACACATTTTTAGTTTAAATTTCATCATATGTATGGAACATACTCTGTGCTTCACTGTGAACTTTTGTTGCTGAATGCTGTAACTTGAGTGAAATATTTTTTTTATTATTATTTCTTTAGAGAGAAATATCCAATCACAAAAATCAGCTTTACTAGCATGGGTCAGAAGTACAGAGCAAGTAATCTATTTTTTATGAGGTGTTTTTGTGTTTATACAATACAAAAATATTTTCTTAAAAAAAAAAAACAACAAAAAACCTGACAAAAAGTAGGGAAATTCACCTAGGAAAAATTCATATTACCAGATTGTTCCTAATTTGTATTTGGTTTTTTGTTTCAAAGGTAAAGAGCTGATTTTATACTTTAAAGTTGACATTTCTTTAATACAGCTTTTCATTTTCTTAAATTTATTTTATCTTAAGTCTTTTTTTAGTTAATGCCTTGGTAATACTTTGGTTTATGACTGATGGCATTTTGTTTGGCAAGCAGGTAGTCAGTCAGGCTGATATACGGTGGTTTTATGTATCAAGTGCTGAGTGAAAGAGGTTTGATTAGTAGAGTTAAGACATTGCTTAAAGATTTTGCCTAAACAGATCAAGAGTTATGTCTGTCATAAATTGCTCTTTTGATACTCTTTCTTAAGTCAAAGTAGGAGCTGTCCTGTGTGCCTGCCTGAGTCTGGCAGTGATTGAAAGGAAAGAAACAAATTATAAGACTTTTGAGGAATTTAAGCAAATAGAAGCAATTTCAAGTAAGCAAGAGAAGACATGCGCTTCCAGGTGTCCAGCTGCAAAAAAGGGCTGATGATAGCTCTGCCCTCTTGAGTCATTTCCCAACTTTGATTTCCCCACCCTTAAGTCTTCCCTGCTCCATTTCTCTCCTGTTTCAGAACCTGTCTATTTTTCCTGGTGCAGAGCCACATCCTTTCTCTTCACAGATCCACTCTGGTTAAAAGGAACTTCTAACCCATGCAAATCTCCTGTCTCAAGATCTCCACCCTTCCAGTTGCCAACTTACCCCACAGTATTTAATCGCCAGATACTGCTGAGGCACATTCTCTACTTTCACTTCTTCATGTGCACCATTACTGGCACTCTGTTAGACAACTGAACCTGTACTGTTGCACTGCTGTCCTTGCAGAAGCAAAGGGCCAGCTTTTGTTCTGGCAGGACTTTCAGAAAGCTAGCTAAATGGTCTGGCCAAATAACAGATGCAGGCTAAATGCAGGCTGCTTTTATCAAGTGTTTTCCAAAGATGAAGGCCTGATAGTGCAAGAATGACAGATAGTGATACTAAGCCAGGCTATTTTTTCTCTCTTTTTTTACAATTCAATTAACAAGGAAACTTGTTTAAAAATATATTTAGAACAGCAAATGAATTCTGCAAAATAGAAGTCACTGTTGCCTTGCCTCAGAAATAACAAAACCCCATGAACTCCATTAATGTGGCACAACCAGTTTTGCCTATTAATACATCGCTGTTATATGTAGAGTATTACTGTCCAGGCTGCCAAAATGAGTACACGTTATGGGGTTGAGCCATCTGCCATCATTATGCAGGAATTTTGTTCTCTGGTCTCTTTATAACTTCCACACAAAAATCGAAATGCCAATAGGAGAAAAGGTTCTGAGTAGATCACAGGTATCACAGGGTGTTGTTGGTCCTGGCATTTTAATTTTTCTTTTTGGGTGATTCTCCTCCCTGTTGTGCCTCAGCCTCTGAGGACATTTCCAGTGCAACTCCATTCTTCATTACTCCTTTCAAGGTACTTGCAAATGAGGACCTTATTACTCTTTGATTCTGTCCTCATACTTAGTTTCTCATCTGAGCTTAATTTTGCTGCTCCTCATATATGAAAACTAGTAGATTGATGTTGCTAGGAAGATTTTTTTTCACTCTCCTTCTATAGCCTAGAGCTTAGCATTGATTAGTTGACTCTGCCACCTATGGAGGAAGCTATAATATCACTGCCTCATTGAATTGAAAGCACTTTCAGCTTGTAGTGTAGTGTCCCTGAAAATTTGTAGAATACTACAAAGGGGTATATAAAAGGCATCTGAGAAGATTATTATCAATGCCATAAGATAGCTATATAGAAAACGACTTGGAAATATTCCAATGCACATGCAAACTGAAAGGTGACAGCAGCTCCTATATCAAGATTGCCCCAAACCTTCCATTGCCAAATGTTGCTGTATTGTTTGCAGCAGACATTTGACAATGATTTGGGATATTATAACTTTGAAATAATTTTTCAGCCATAAGCAATTAAAAATAATAAATTTTGTAGTTGTTTACTTTTCAAATTTTTCAGGTGATTTTTATCTAGTAGGGAGGTTTAGTGAAATGAAAAAAGGCCACAGAAATATTCACACAATTCTTCAATTTTTAAAAAGTAAATAAAGATTAAAAGCAGAATATTGGTTTATCACTTTTGCATATACATACTTGTGTGTATATATATATATATGTTTGCATATACCATAGATATGAAATATCTCAAGTTAATAAACATGAGGGGTTTTTATATTTTTTAGGCATATGGAAGCAGCGCAAGAACTATTTAGGTAACTCGGTAGGTTAAAACAATTACAACACGCTTCATAAATCAGAAGCAAACAAGATATTTTAGGGAAGGAGCGTGACGGATGAGGTCACCAGATATACAATATGTCATTTAGTTAACTTAAGCCCATATTTTTCCCATAATGTAGTAGATGAACTCATTAGTTACAATGAAAAACAGTAAGAAGGAAGCATCTGGCTTCCAACTGCCTGTTTCTGACAGGGTTAAGAGCACTAGATCTAGTAATGTTTCTGCTTTGTCTACTGACATGGCCTTGTGCTTCAGGAAACTGATGAGGTTTGCTGAAAATTTACAGGCTTACTGTCACAATGTTATAACATAGTAAGATGTGATTAGTTAGATTTTTGCTTCTGTTTATACTTATCATTTTTCCCACTTGCTTTGAGTTATATTCTCATTTTTCCAACTTGCTTTGAGTATATTCTCATTACAATTTTAAGGTTTTTCTAAATAACCTTATTAACTAATAGTCTTTATTTCTGAATTCCCAAGGTGCTAGGAGTGGTAGAACACAGAATAAATAAACATAGAAGAAAACCCCAAACTTGTGAATATGCAGTGTTGTAAATAAAATTGTTTGGATTTTGTGACCGAGGAAGTTATGATTTGCCTAACACAGTACTAATAATAATACCGATCCAGAAGGTCTTATAATACATTCAGATATATTTATCTGAATATCACAAATACTAATTTGCTAGTATGCTTATTTGAGGGGCAGTTATTCTGCCTGACTTTATTTTCCTTTGACTTACAAAAGTAAATTAGACTTTTTAAACCGTAGTCATTTAGCTTGCTTGATGTTTTAAAAATGGGAGTTAATGCATCGTACTTCAGTAGTTTTTAGAGATTGTTATTCATAGTGATAATTCAGACTAAGCTTAATTGACTTAGTGCAGTATATTCATCTTAGGTACTGAAGATACAGTAAGAACAGTAGATCATTTTTTCCTCTTTCTTAAAAGAAAAAAACCACATTTTAAATTCTCCAGTCATATTTTGCACTTACCTGTTTGGCAAAAATACTTGCTACTAGACCAGTAATTTCATAGACTGCTGCTTTCAAAACTCACTAGGAGTCAATTAATTCCCATGATTTTAATACATAAAAATCTTTCTTCTTGTTTAGTTAAGGTATTTGAATTTCCACAACCACATTTCCATCAGCTTTACTGTCTTTAGTTCTGTGTTGACCTTAATGAAAATTGAGGTTAGGTGTACTTCACCGTGTAGTGGACCATCTTCTTTTTTATTGTCTTCTTTTCATTTATATAATAATGGAACCTCATGCTATTTTACTTAACATATATTACAACGGCAACAATCTGCTTGAGTGGCAGTCCTCTTCCCTTCAATTTAGTAGTTTTGTCTTTGTATGGATGATGTTTAAAGAGATAAGCAAGCAGAAAATTCATTAGCATCATTCTGTGGATCAGATGTCCTTCTGTGCCAAATATAGGCAGTACTAAGTAGATATGGATTTTTTTCCTTCCTGATCCGGCAGATGCTAAGTGCATTTTATGCAGCTCATAAATCCAGTTTCTACTTCCTGCTTCACAAAGCAGGGCTCATATCTGTTTGATAAGATGTGTTTAAGGCACTTAGGAGAAAGAGAAGAAGGAAGTGACTTCCAGGTTTATGGCTGTTAAAAGAAAACAATACTCCTTTATAATGGGTTATTCTGCCTTGTATTTTTTAAAGCCTCTTCTGCTCTGTCCATGTCTGTTTGTTAATATTTGTACACATGACAAGCTTTACACTGCCATCAGTTCAAACAAACAATTTTATATAGAATTTTTTATGTGCACATGCATATGCACACATTTATACCCACATGGTAAATACAAAGATATTTTACACCTGACTGTACCAAAAAATTGGTAATAAGACATGTGATTGCTATTAAGGTTATATTGTTGAAGAATGTTTTCTTTGAAATAGTCAGAAGGGCAGAGGTTCTTCTAAGTTGTAAAATATTTTCTGTAATATCTAAACTGCTATATCAGAACCATCAAACAAAAAAGAAGTGTTCCTATTTCATGCATAGGCCAGCTAAATTTTATAATTGAGATAAGTGACCCAATGAAAATAAGATAGTTTTAAAATAAATTAAAAAAAAAAAAAAAACAAAAAAAAAAAAAAAAAAACACAACC
>JANIJG010011460.1:36857-50574 GCA_024611175.1 Megaceryle torquata | reverse complement strand
TTTATTTTTGAAAGAAATAAAAAAAAAAAAAGGAAAAAAAAAAGTTTTAAAAAAAATAAAAAAAAAAAAAAAAAAAAAAAAAAAAAAAACAACACAACCCAAACCAAAAAACAAACCTTAAGAGCAAGTATTCTGTCATTAAAAATAGCCACAGTCTATTGATCTAAAAAATGTAACCAAAAAATATGGAAGTCATTCACAAGTCTATCTAACTTTCCACTAAACATGGCAAGCTATTCTTATTTAATGAAGTTATTGTGTCGGTTTGACTGAATAGAGGTACACTTTTCTCGGTTACAAGATGTTGTAGAGTCCATTTCAATCTGGAAACGTTCCAAACTGAACAGATTTCACTTGCCCATCTCTATAATGCTGTGTTTATTTTGTTCTTAACATTTACCTGAAAGAACTACAGAATTTTATGTTTTATGGGGAAGCAGGATTTATCTAAAGAATCAACAATAACACTTCTTCTTTTAATTCATGTATAGATAAATTTATGCTCATGATATATGTGCAAAAATGTGTATAATACACATTTTAAACCAAAGACAAAGCGAACAAAAGGTCTAGCAGGTTTTTTTTGAATGCAAGCTTAATATTTGCTGACAGCAATAAAAAGCCTAAATTTTATAGTAATCCTAAAGTTTAAGAGATTACATTTTTCTCTACCCACAGAGAAAAACACATCATACAGATAGGCCATAAATAGTTCTAATTTGTAATGTTATTTTTGCTGACAGGATTTTGCTATTTGATTACTGTGTGAGTAGTGGGTTGTAATTCTAAATGTCACTGAGCTTGCATAATACAACTTTGGACTCCCTCTTCCAAGCCTTTATATATGCCAAACAGCTGTTGAAAGCAAAATGTTTTGTATATAAAATTAGTTTTTAGGGTTTAAACTACCAAGATTTATGGGCTTTCTGGCACATTTCTGTCTTGAAAAACCTTATGATCATATTTTTAGGGGGAAAAAGGAATCGAACTAGGTTATAATTATTGTTCATAATCTCTATTTCACTGCAGAGACACCAACTGTGTTTCCAGAACATATCAAAGATAAAGAAACACCAACACCAGTTGAAGATATTCATCTGGAAAGCTCTATTCCTCATACAGATTCTGGAATTGGAGATGAACAGATGCCCAATATTTTGAATGGCACAGACTTGGAGACCAGCACAGGCCCTGATGCTATGAGCGAGCTGTTGTCTACTTTGTCTTCGGAAGTGAAGAAATCTCAGGAGAGCTTAACAGAAAGCCCCAGTGAGATCCTGAAACCTGCATCATCGATATCAAGTATCAGCCAAAGTAAAGGCATCAATGTCAAGGAAATACTGAAAAGTCTTGTGGCAGCCCCTGTTGAAATTGCAGAATGTGGTCCGGATCCAATCCCTTACCCAGATCCTGCACTGAAGAGAGAAGCTCAAGCTATTCTGCCCATGCAGTTTCACTCGTTTGACAGGTATATGGCTGGATTAATTATTTTATTTTTATATAATTCAGAAGTTTTAAGGATTTACTAGTTTTTTAATCATGATTTTTCTTCTATTGGTTTGTATTAGATTATGTTAAAACCCACCTACATTGCTTCTTCTTTTCTGTGTTACTAAATCAGACCATACAGTATAGACAAAAGTAATTAATCTCGGTTTTCTCTGTGAGGTACTTAGAAAACAAGCCTGTTGTAAAGAAATATTTTAGCAGTAAAAGCTTTTTGCCTTCAAAACAGCATTTTAGTGAGGAGGAAGGATAATACCTGCTGATATAGAACAGACCACAGAAATTCAGTTGAATATTCTTTCAAAAGCTTAAACCTTAATTGGATCCATCATTGCACTTTTTTTCTGGTACTGAAATGCTTCAACCATGGCAAATTGTTTGAATGGTCATGGTGGAAACCAGTTTCCTTTTAGGTCTTTAAACAGCAAATATGCTCAAAAGTTAGTGTTTAAAAATAAACTGCTGAACATTTCCACAGAGAGTTCTTTGTTTCTTTTCTTAGGCTATACCTTCTTCTCAGCTTTTAATGAATAAACTTTTTTTTACATGTCCAGTCCATCTCAGTTACCCTGAACATAGATGATGTGCAAATGAAAGCATCCTTCCAGAAGGAAAGTAACCTGATTCATTGTGGGTTCAACCTTAACCTGTGCAAACAGCTAACTCATCAACAGTGTTGATGAGATTACATTTTCTAATATGACAAGATCCCTGCATTTTCTTCATAAAAATGTTTTTTAAAATTAAAAAATGGAATCAACAAACGCTTAAAAATATGGAAAAACATATCTCAAAATTTTAAGCAGATTTGTAGAAATATATTCATTCGTTATGCAGGTACAAGAATTAAAAATCTGGAGGAAATAAAAAGTGAAACAAGAAAATGTCTATGTTGTGATTTATGAGAAAAATCCATCTGCCTTTACAGAAAACCTGCAAAAATGTCAGAAATATCTTCAGTAAAGTCCTAAGAAAAACAATATGCAATCAGTCTTATCAGTGTAATGTAAACAGTGAAGTGCAAGAAGATATATGAGAATTTTACAATTAAAGTGAAGCAACACTTCTTTATTCTGAATTCCATAGAAAAGCTGATGCCTTTTTGTCTGTCTGTATACATTTACTAGTACTGAGGCTGCTATTCTGAAATGATTCA
This sequence comes from Megaceryle torquata, assembly GCA_024611175.1. Lineage (NCBI taxonomy): Eukaryota > Metazoa > Chordata > Aves > Coraciiformes > Cerylidae > Megaceryle > Megaceryle torquata. The sequence continues at coordinate 47,912 of JANIJG010011460.1, read as the reverse complement.
ATAAACAATCAGATAGCATCTGTTGTAACAAAGAAGACCGCATCAAGATAGGAAAGTGAGATGTGCTTTGGTAGCGATGAATATCTCTTTCTATCATTTAAGTCTTAAGGCCCTTCCAGAGAAAGCTCATTTAACAAATATTTCATTAAGAGGGTAGGTTTTTTTATTCATCAATTCTCATGTTTGGATTTCACAGTGATTTCAGTGTGAAGCAAGAAATATTTTTTCCTATACAGTTACAAACTTTTACTTATCTTCTTTAAGGAACCCTCATATTCCAGAATGCATTTTTGTACATTAAGCAGTACAAAAATTTGTACTTCATGTAGCACCTAACTGTAACCATCAAAAGGTTTCTTTAGTTTACCTTAATCAGCTAAATTTCTACCTGGGTCAATTATTTCATTCATAAAAATATTTCATTCAGAGGATTGTTGTTAATTCACAAAATGCTAGACACCTACATTAAAATGGAGCATACACCTCATGAGGTGTGTCTGTCATCATTAGAGGGAACTTATCATCAAGATGATGGAAGCAGCGAGTTTTATTCTGCATTTCTAAACTATAGCTTTATAAGAAAACATTAAAAATAGAGTTACAGTAGGTTGGCCATAATCTGTGTGACCATCTCCATTAGATTCTTCTTGCAACAGTATGACTACTTGTACATTTTGAATATCATTATTTGTAGTTGCTAATAGAGAATCATGGAAGTTTTTTCCTTTTTTATTATTTCTTTTTGTCTAGAACTTAAGGATATTGATAGGAATTTCATACTTAATGAGTTTGCTTAGGAGCTATTTTGTTTTATCCCTATCTTGTTTGTTTTTTCCCCCTCTCCTGTTACCCTGCTGACCTAGCTGTGATTCCATGATTTCTTGTACAATGTGTACAGCTGTGTTTGTATCTTGGTAGCATATGTTGTGCCATGTCAGCCCTTGTCATTGTTTGCTACTCCTGCAAAAAAAGTGGTGATGGTTGAAGTTTAGGCAAAAGAAGCCCCGTTTGCCTCAATTTTGTTGGGATATTTTGTTTCATTTCAATAGATAGATCTGCTATCTCATTTTGGTGTGTGAGGTAGATCATGCTTTTTAATATAACCAACAGCTATGAAGGAGCAATTCAGGCAGGCCCCAGCAGATCAGGAAGTGTTAAATTCATTCCTCCAACTAACCAGATGTTATTGAACTGTGTGCATCTTGATAAAAATACTAATGTTCTTAGCCCACAGGACTTCAGCTGCATGGTTGAACCTCATGGCTGCATTACTGGATGATGAATAACATTCAGGCAAATAATTCTCTGTGCAGTTTGCTCATATTTTCCAAGTACTTACTTGCCCAGTATGCCAATCTTCGGAGGCAAAAGATGGGTAGTGGTGTCACTTTGCTTTTGCAAATTACAAAGGAGGAGCAGATCGAGATCCTGAGATTCTAAGTTTTCCAGGGGGTGAAAGATGGGTTAGTGGGGAAGAACCTTGAATAGTATGTTGAAAGGCAATTAGAATTAATAAAAATATTGAGAAAGCAACATGAATTTTAGCTTGCGGTGGTTTATGAACATTTTGTGTTGCCTATAGTACCCCAATTATCATTGAAAAACTAAAAAAAGAAATTACAACATGTTTTTTTCCATACTTGCTCATGTAAATGTGATTGTGTTTACTGATATAAAATAACAAATAATACACACTGCATAGTTTTAAAAAGCTAATGCTATGTCTGCAGACCATTTTTCTGTAGGTTCTTCTATTGCGGTAGTTTACACAGTTCTTGGTACTTACTTCACTGAGCAATGGGGCTATTGGTCATTTTTGTTCTCTAGGGAGAATCATGAGCAATGAACTGTATTGTTTTGTCAGGTTTTATTTGTTTCAGTGTTTATAAAATATTTATAAGCAAATTGACGTTGGAGAACTATATTTTACACTTCAATCAAAAGATATTCTTAGTACTTGTGCGGCTAGACTTTTTATTTTTGCATTTGGATGGCTGAGTGCCTTGTAAAAGAAGACTTGAGCTAATAAGTAATTAATAGAAAAACAACAATGTATTTGTTGTTTTAAAGATATTTCTTTAACTGTAACCTTGCATGCAGGTAAATACCATGTAGACCAAACTCTTGTAAATTAGTATCCCAATTATCATTGAAAAACTGAAAAAAAAAATTACAGCATGCTTTTCCATCCTTGCTCGTGTAAATATAATTGTGTTTACTAGTATAAAATAACAATACAGTGTCTGCTTCCATAGAATTTCCGTAGAACTTCCCCTACAGTGTGTGCTTCTGTAGAATTTGTGCAGTTATAAAGGAAATATAAAAGCAGAAAATGCGTCCAACATGTTTTCTGAAACAGGACTTGTGTGCAGTTAATGTATGCAGCAGTTCAAGTACTATCGAATGTAAATGATGAGGTGATATTGATGAAAGGAGGGGATTGAGGTCTCGAGGGGCGCTGATGACGGATTGAACAGAAGCGGCCTTGCACCGCACGTAACTCAAGTCTGTCGTCTTCACCGCTCAAAGCCGTAATGGGAGGTGGCAGTCTGAAATGAGTTGCCACGGCAAAGAGTATTATTTTTGAAATGCTTTCACACAAATCACTAGGCCCTGCATACAACTTAGTTTCATGCTTTAATGTCATCAGGAGGCACAAATTGGTGTGTCTAATTGTTTGCCACCTGCCAGCAAAATGAGCTGCCAGCCAGCCAGACGGGTTTGATTGTCTGTCAGCTCTTCAATAGATTGAGAGTGACAACATCAAAAATTTCACTTCAAACTCTGAAGCTTTGAGCAGCTTTTCAGAGACCTCTTCCCCACAAGTGCTTCTGGACAACTGCATTTTTCAATTAGTTTTCAATATATTGCTGCCTTCTGCCTCATCTGTCTTAAGGTAGCTGTAATTACATTATAAGCTATATAAACAGATTTCTGGGACAGTGGAGCCTGGATCCTCAAAGTTATGACATGTCTTTTAACATCAGACTGAGGTCCTTGCAAATGGTATCCAGAATGACATTCTTAGAAGCAAACACAAAGGGTTATTTCACCTAGATTTACAACTAATGGAGCATAACTCGCCAATAATTCCTTTTTGCCTTCTCATCTTTTCTCTGACAAAAATCAGTCCCCATTATGGATTTTTAGGGTTTGGGGATTTCTCATTTCAGGGGGTTTTTGTCAGTTTGCGTTTGTCCTACTAGATGCAACCTAGACCATTAACGTTTGTGAATTTGTGACTTTAGCCAGTACTGCATTCTGAAGCCTGTTCCATTTCATTTTTTTTTCTGGTAAAGAATTTTTAGAGGGGGACTATTATTAAAATTGAGAGTATTTGTGATTTCATATTTATTATTTTCTCAAAGTGAGATAAGTTGCATATATTTTCTGAATTTAGCAGAATTATTTCAATAGGAAGCATGCTTGCATAAGCAGAAAATCTTCAGTTCCTGGAAATTAGAAGATTTTTCCTTGCTGTATTCCCCTTTAATCCATAATCACTTCATAAATTGGAATACTACAGTTTTGCATAGTTGACATGCTCCCTGAAATCTTTGTAAGCTTATTTTCAAGTATTTTTGAAGGACACAGTTTTGAAGTAGTGTGGTCTTGGCTTTTTGTTGTTTCATTTTGGGTGGGGCTTTTTTCCCCTTGCAGAAAGTCCTTGGGGCCAATTTTAAAGGTATTTGTATGCTAGGAAAGGTGTATATCTTGTGAAATAAAGTCAGGGCTGATGCATGTCCTGCTAGTCAGTACAGAGAAAGAAGGTCTTCAAAAAGTATATTTAGAATGCTTTATTTTTTAATAGGTGATATTTAAAGAACTACTCAGAGTATCTATGTGTTTTACTAGGACTTTTTTCCTTTATGGGAAAAAGTCAAGCTCTGTGAGAGATGATGCACTGAAGGTTCCAATAGAGACATGCAATATTTACCTGTTATGTTATTACTGACCTTTGGAGATCATTGATATGCACTGGTCTAACAGTCATTTATATGAAATAGCTAAATTAGGAGGTTATATTCCTGGTAGAGTCATTAAATTCTCCAAAAGGTGATTACTGAAAAATAGATTTGATTCTCCTGAAAACTTAATAAAAATGGGTTATGAATAAATGTGTGTTAGTTTTTTCTCAGGAGAAGATTACTTTTTAAAGTTCTTAATGAAAAATAATTGGAGAAAACAGAACACCTTTGCCATGAATCACAAAGGGACAGTTAGAGGTGCTCTCTGTAAGTAATGACTAAGTGGTTATTACTTGGTCACATACCCCATTACTTTGGGTATCACAGTAGTTTGTGAACATGTGAATGAAAAAAATAATCAGTAGTGTAGGAATTAAGTTACTCATCTAGAGTTCCAGTTCACTCTCAATAATTTTCCTCACCTTTGTGTGCAGTGGAGGTTGTGGTTCAAAGGAAAGACTTGAAAGCTCCTCTCTCTAGGCGCTCTTTGCAAAGGTAACTTCAGATGTATATGCTTCAGAGAATGGTAGGTATGGTTTCAGATCCTCTTAGACAGAGAAGGGAGCTGGAGTTCCAGTGTCTGTATTCTTAGAGTGTCTTAACCACTCATTTTCTAAACAAAATATGGGACAATGTGGAAGCTGTGCCTCAGCTGTTTGTTGAGAACTAATTAATCCTATATTTTTTAATAGGTTCAAGTCAAACAAAATTGGGTATATTTACCCTCATTTTTTTCATCAAGCTGTAACTGTATTTCCCTTGTCCATCATTTAGCAATCTGTATGCAGGTAGTGCTTTCAAAACCTTTCTGATGACCTGTTTGATGTGCATCTTTTCATATTCATATGCATGGAGCTGTATGAATATCTCAACTAGTTCCATGTCTGTTTTCTCAGGAGAAACCAGCATCTCTACTCTAACAAGATTCATTGAGTATACAGATGAATATTTTACCAGAGCTTTGTCTTGCCTTTTTTACCCCAATAAGCCTTTGTAAAATCACTGCTAAAGCAGTGTTGACTTTTACATGACTGCTGCTTTTTAGCTCTTGATTATTCTTTTTTTTTTCTTCTTTTTTTTTTTTTTTCCCCATATCATGTGTACAGGATTAAGATCCTTGCCCATTCCTAGTCTCTACCTCATTCTGCCTGTTTTTTTTTATGTTTTTCTTTATTTAATTATGATTCTGGCATTTAATACATGACTTTTTCACTTCTATTCACATTCTTCAAACTTACTACATTTCCACTGTTTCCAATTCTTCTGTTCAGCCAAGGCCATTCATCTTTCTTGATAGCTTTTTATTCATTTAGAGTTTTAACTTTTTTCTTGTCAATATTTTAGATCATTTTAGATGTTTCAGCTAATTTATCCTGAATGCAAAGGAGGTACTAGTGCTGGGAATTTCTTGGGGGTAAATACTCTCCTGCTTGATCTGAGAGTAAAGATCGTTAACTTCATATTATACTCCTAAAATTGTACCTGAGATGATGCACATTCTTCTATTTGGAAACAAGAAATTTATGTTCAGTAGATTAAGATCATGTTATGTACTTTAAGATTTGGATGTTTTGATGAATGAATGGTATTGAATGATTGAAAGAATCCATAACTGGATGTTCAGTCCTAAGGTTTCATTTGCATCAATCTCAAAGATTATATCCTTTGGTGAGCCTTCCTATAATTCACATTTTTCAGTCCTTTTTTTCTTCACTATGGCTGTTGACTCTTGAGTTCCATCTTTCCTCATTGATCTCAGACAAATTATAGAATCCGAGAATCATAGGATATTGGAGGTTGGAAGGGACCTCTGGAGATCATCGGGTCCAACCCCCCTGTAAATGCAGGAATACCCAGGGCAGGCCACACAGGAACAGATCCAGGTGGCTCTGGGAAGTCTTCAGAGAAGGAGACTCCACAACCTCTCTGGACAGCCTGTTCCAGGCTCTGTCACTCTCACGGTGAAGTTTTTCCTCATGCTGAGGTGGAACTTCCTGTGTTTCACCTTGCTACCATTACCTCTCCTCCTATCACAGGGCACAACTGAAAAGAGACTGGCCCCTTCTACATGACACCCACCCTTCAGATATTTGTAAACACTACTAGCATTCTCTCTCAGTCTTCTCCAGGCTAAACAGCCCCAAGGCTCTCAGCCTTTCCTGGTAAGAGAGATGTTCCAGTCCCTTCATCATCCTATGGCAGTCAGCCTAACAGAAGGTTGCCTAAAGTAGGATTCCAAATGTGTTGTTAGTACATACTAACAGTAACTTGTTAAAGACTCAAGTCACAATCCGGGGCTGAAATCAGAAAGCACAATAGGTAATCAACAATATACATGTTTCATAAAGGACTGGACTTAGACACAGGTAGGGAGGATATGAATAAATTTCAGAGAAGAAATAGTAAACTTTCTTTCAAAAATTAAATTAATGTAACTGTAGGAAAAAGGTAACGTAATATACCAGACAAATGGTTCCTGTTTTTACTGTGGTTTCTTCTGAAACGTCTAGCAGAAATTGCTGTTTGACACAATACTTCTACTGCTTTTTGAAGAGCACTTCCTGAAAATCCTCATGCTTTCTGCTGCTGTGGGGGAGGAAAAGAGGAGCAAGAATGTTAATTCAGCCCTTAAGAGGTTTCACATATCCCAGAAGAGCGTGAAGTGATTCTAACTTAATTGCCGCTAGTCAGTTAGGTAGCACAAGACATCCAGTGTTGGAGGCTTGTCTCTGACCTCTTGATTGACCACAGTGATTAGTTTGGAAGGTGTTTAAATTTTCAAATGGAAAAGAGATATAGAATGTGGATCACTGAGAAAGAGAGAAAAATACAGTGCTGTGTAACCTGTCACCAGCACTGGGTAGCTAAATATATAAGGAAAGTTAGAGAAAGTATATATATTTCTTTTTAATTTCCATTTTGCAGTTCAGCTTGTTGATGGTTTTATTTTCTATCTAGCTATTTCATGAAAATTTCTTAAACCCAGAAGAATCCTATAGCCATTTGCTAAGGTAATTTAATGAACTAGCAATGCCTAAGTCCTATGCAGGTCGAACAAACACTCACCTTAAGCATGGTATAAATTATAGTGACTTCAGGCTTACCAGACCTTCTGGAGGGAAATATTTTACTTAAAATAAAACCCAAACCAGATCTCATCACTCACACTCCATCTGATGTTTGCAAACACTAGAATGGGTGTGTGTCTGAGGAGTCTGTTCAGCATTCAGGACTCCCCCCCCCCCATACTTGTGTCCAGATGCTAGGTCTGAGATCTGCTGCAATAACATGGAGAACATGAGATGCCAGCTATCAAGTCTTCCTCACATCTCCTGGGTTCTGCATGGGTTGAGCAACTATTTTCATGATGTGGATAGTCTTATTTTTTTTACCCTTATGGAGCTGCCAACAGTCTCTCTGTCCTTACCTCTTTTGAGTCATCACTGTTCATTATTTTTGTCTTCAAGTTCTGGTTATCTTATGAAGCTATGCACTTGTCTGTGGTCTTGATGACCTGATAATCTATATGCCATTAGCATAGGCTAGTGAAAGTCACCTTTTCCTGATGTGTCTTTCCTTCTGTGCCTCAGCACCCAAATATCCCTATTCATTATTAATTCACACCAATCTTAGCCTTTCCATTGCAGATCTCTACAAAGATGCTGTAGGCAATGATAGTACTTTCATTATGAAATTAATATAATCGAGAGATGCTCCCACTTAAGGTACAAATCCTAATTTCTTCTTGTGTTTCTGTGGCACTAGTGGGAATCTGCTCTTGAGTAGTTATTCAGTGTTCTTGAACAACCAGAACTCAAATATTTGAATTATTAATTGAGCTAGAGATCTTTATGTGTGGATAGGAGCTAATTTCAGATAATTTCATGGTGTTGCGGAGCAGGTTGATCTAACCTGAGGAGACCCAGCTTGATTCACATCTGGCTGCTGCTATGTAAACCCTTCATATCAGCAACAATTTTAAGATATTATTAACTACAGACAAAAGCAATTATTTTAGGATCATGTATCTTAATCAATAGCTATTGCATTGTGCAAACTCATCATCTTCTAACGTAAATGGAAGGAGACAGAAAACCATCAGTATGCCAGGAATTACCTTTCTAATAGTATGTGCTTCAGGGTAATGGTGAAACTGTTGTTTAGAAGGCAGAGACATCATCTGGTACTGTTACCTTCTAAAAACGATGAGAAAAAAATTGCTTATGGATCATTTTACACACTGTCATCATGTAAGAGGAGATCACAAAACATAACACTTGTATATAATTCTCACAATTACATCCTCAATAGAGTTTGCATCACCAGCCTTTAAAATCCAGTGAGAGTTAGGATTTAAACACATATGAAGAAACTACATTACTGTAAAAAGATATTCCATGACTTTTTGATCACTGTGTACCATCATATTTGCATAGACATGTAACAAAATAATTGCCAAAGGAACACCTAGAGCAAAATGTGGCCTTGTTACCCTAAATAATTGCATTTTCTTGCTTTTTTTATTTGATTGCATTAATTATTTTTTTAAAAAAGGTGTATCTGCTTACCTAGAAAATGTGTATAATGATGAAAGAAATAGATTTTAACATTTACAAACATGATTTGTTTCAGGTTTGTTTTTCACTCAGGTTTTCTACTGAAATAGACTACTGAAATACTACTGGATATATACAGTCTTCTACTGAAATATCAGGGCTTTATAGATAAATAGAAATATTAAATGGAAAAAGCAAAAATACTTGTCTGCACTATGACAGCTGTCCAGTGTTGGGAAAAAAAAAAATTATATTTATATAAATATAAAATAAATATAATATATCATAAAATATAAATGTCTGTAACATTTTCCTTCCTCTGTTTTAACACTTAAAATAATTCATTTAGTTTTGAGATTTGGGAAAAAAAAGAAAGAGGTTTAAGATTAGGTGAGAATGTGTTTGTGTTTGCTTTACTGCAGCGTTGCCTCTGTTTATCTGAGATGTCTTTTTTATTTCTGTTGTATGAAAACCCTGTTCTTTCTAAAAGCTTCAAATTCTCAAGACTACTTTTTAAACCTTATTATTAAAGGGACATGATATCAATATTGTGAAAACAGATATTTACTGTTACGTTTTACATATTCAATTTACATCATGTGCTGTTGATTTAAATGTGTGTGAAAGTTTTCCTGAAGGCTAAGTGCAAAATAATGTTTGTTAGCCAACTATATCTGCATTACCAGTATGTGCATGGTACTGAAGAATCAACTTCAGTATTCAAATGTTCAGATGACTGGCAAAAAAAAAATTGTCATCTTAGGTAACTTTAGGATGATCAACATATTACCATAGGAAAACTGTGCATATCAACTGCTATTATGTTGCCATCGAGTCCAACACTTAACATTTCGTTGCAAATCTAGAATGCAGATGGATGGTAACATACCCAAGATATCAATGAACTGGTGGGGTCTTTCCATTTTTGTGGGTACTGAAGGACAAATTTTCTCAGGATCAAATGAAGCTGCAGACAAAGGGTAGGAGTATGATAACATAGCCTTACCCAATTTCAGAAGGGTTAAGAAAATTGACATTATTTCGTGTTCCTCAGCAGTAGCATTATAAAACAGCATAATCCTACCATAAAACTCTTGCTGACTCTGTTGTGCAATTTTACTGATCTCCTGTTTGGGTTTTTTTCCACAGGAGTGTGGTTGTGCCAGTAAAGAAACCCCCTCCAGGTAGTCTGGCTGTTACCACAGTTGGAGCTGCCACAGCTGGGAGTGGACTGCCACCGGGTAGTACACCTAATATATTTGCTGCGACAGGAGCTACACCAAAAAGTATGATTAATACAACAGGTATTGTCCTTAAATATTTTTGTGACCCTCATTTTTTATTTATTTTTTTCTTTTGTTGTTGTGTTTGTTGTTGTTTTGTTACTTTTAGTGGTGTTTTGATTTTTAATCATCTTTTTTTTGTTCCTGTTTTTGTACTTCTAAAATAAAAACCTGGAAATATTAAATCTTGGCCTTTATTAGAGCCAATGTTTTCTCTTGCTCTATGTTTATAACTTTTGATAGTGAACATTGTATTTGCACAACCTTAAATAAATGACCAAACAGGCTGAATGTTATTTTATAAGTGTAGCTTAGAATTTAAATGAGCTAAGTTCTCTGGTGCTCTGCAATAGAGGGTGTTTATATGATATATACCAATTAATCCCTCCTTGTGCATCAGAGAAAGTAAAGACAACTAGCTACTTAATAAATCTATCACAGATGGAGTAATATTTTGGGCAATTACTATTTGTCAATGAAAATTATGCTATGATTTTTGGAAGATTTTTTCATTAAGAACCTACCTAATTTAACTGCAGTAATGTCTTATCTATAGTTGTTTATTGTGACTTAAAGAGGACAAGACCTTTTTTACTTATTTATAAGAGTAGTAATGGGATTGTCTGTCATGAAAGAGCCTGTTGACCATGGAGACTATGGTTTCCATTCAGAAATGAATCCTTACTGAGAGCAACTGATGTTTGCTTAAACTCCCTTGAAATCTCTGGCTATGGTCTGTTTTCTTTCTAAACTAAGCAAAAGCACTTGAGAGAAGAGCTCTCTTCAAGGATATCACAGCTTCAGTCAAGGGTTGAGAAAGTGAAAATCTCTCTGGAGCTGCAGAAAATGAAGGGGGAAGCTTTTAGCATCCTTCTATTTCATGGAATAATATAAAGATACACTCTTTTTTTTTTTTTTCCTTTCCTTTTGCAGATTACCTTTAATACCTCATAAAAGAACTTTGCTTTTTCTAAGGATAAAACAAAAACAAAACAAAAAAACACACACACAAAAAACAAAAAACCCCAAACAAACCAAACAAACAAAAACCACAAAAAAACAAAAAAAACACAAAAGAACAAAACAAAGACAACAACAAAAAACCAAAACCAAAAAAAAACACAAAAAAACCCCACCCCCCCAAAAAAACCCAAAAAAAACCAACCAAACAAACAAAAACCAAAAAAAAAAAACACAAAAACAGATTCTCCTGAGGCAGAAGGGAGGAAAGAATGCTCTGAATAATGT
>JANIJG010011460.1:25602-36757 GCA_024611175.1 Megaceryle torquata | reverse complement strand
CCAAAAACCAAAACCAAAACAAAAAACAAAAAAACCACACACCCCCAAAAAAACCCAAACAAAACTAACCAAACAAACAAAACCCAAACAATTAAATCTCAAAATCTGATTCTCCTGAGGCAGATGGGAGGAATGAATGCTCTGAATAATGTTATCACTTCCATGAACAGTTCCATTTGTGTAGCCACTTCTGTTAATCTTGAATGGATTTCCTTTTAGGTACTCTTATGTCATGCCAAAAATATCCTACATTGGAAACCTTGTTTTCCAAATGGTACTGAATAGTGTAAGCTTTTCAGTCTTCTCACTGATTAAAGGTCTGAACTGTTCTGACTGGAATGTAGTAGATCTTCTTTGTAAGTAATTGCATTTAAAAGTCAGTCATTTCCCTGATACCGTTCTTGGTAGAGGACGGTATTGCAGATACCATGGTACATTCACTGCACTGTGAATTAAAGGCTGCTTTGTTTTTTAGTAGATCTTATAGCTGCTTTTTTTTTTTTTTTTTTATGCCACTGGTTTTGTCTCCTAGTCTATGGATTAGCTTGATGAAAGGAAAAGTATTGATTCAATGGAATTTCAGCAAGTATCAGAATTAATTAGAACTATGTGTGTACTGAATTTCTTTAGCGATTTTATTGGGTAAAGCCTTTTATGCCTGAATTAATCTGATTGAGATTTATAGATGAATTCTCCTAAGAAATAGTTTAAAAAATCCTTCCCCCTCCAACCTTTTATAAAGATTTTAATTTTCTATTTTATATTTAGAAATACTAAACACATTAATGACAGTAAAAAAAAAAAGCATCACATTGAAAACATACAATTCTCTATTACAATGGTCATTTTGCCGTTTTTAATTAAGTAATGCCTATTTTAGAACAGTGATCATGTATGTCAGTTTTTGAGATATGTACATGAAATATCCAGATAATTTCACAGACTGCAAGTATATATGTTGTTAATGATTTTAAGGAAGTGTATAGAATTTAATTTTTATATCTTGAAATAAACAGTATACAATTTTTAAGAAACACTAGATGTCCCCCCAAACCTATTTACAGTTGTTTTTTTTTAGTTTGTCACAGATATGCTAGAAATACAGATTTATCTTTGAAGTATATTCTGTTCTGGACTTGTGCAAATAGAGGTTTTTTTCAGTTATTCATGGGTTACAGTCAGTGTTTACATTTCATCTGCCATCACTGTTGTAGTCAATGTCACTGTCACGATGTAATGTGATGTATGTAACTGAAGTCTTTTTAGTGCTTTGAATGTATCTTTTGGGACCTGGGTTTTCTTCCTTCATCTCGTTATGTAAAAAAATGGTTTTTAAGGTTTTTAGATTGTATTTCTGTAATCACATCCTGATTCTCACTTTTATGTTAATCCAGTAGTTCTAGGTCTGTTTGACCTGTTCTGGGAGCCTAGCTGGATAGACAACTTAGGAACTGCATTTTTAGACAATGACATTAATGAAGAAAATTTTACTTTTAAGGAAAAGGGAAGAAGCAATAAAAATGTGTTATCTATGTATATATGAATATAAATATGCAAATATATAAATAGGTAAATAATATACAAATAATACAAATATGCACACACACACATATACATATATGTATGAAACCTTAATCTTTTTAAAACTACCCTATTCCTAGCTAATTTGCTGTGATTCCCAGGTTGGGAGAGATAGCCTACCTTATAGTTTTGTGTTTCATTTTCAGCGTCATTTGGTACACTTACAATTTGTATTTAGTCCAAGCCAGAACCCACAGTGTAAGCCACAATACACCTCCCACTCTCATTATTAAAACAACATACGAAATCAGTTCCTAGTCTAATTCCCGAACCTTCCGAACAGCTACTCTAGTGTTAGTGAGCCCAGCAAATCCTGCTGCATTTTGATACTGTTTAGAATGTAAATTTTCTCAAATGAGACAGTAAAAATTCTAATTTTTACCTTAATTCTTTTATCAGGAAAAATTGTTGGAAGGAAAATAAAAATAATTTTAAAAAATTTAAAAAAAATCCCTGCTGACAGAGAATTTTTCACCATCACCAACATTTTACTTCTACTTCACTGTTAGCTGTCTGCTTAAGCAATTAAGAAATCATAGATGCTCTGTAGAGCTTTGCTGGAAACTGAAAAATAATATGTACCTGTTTAATGCAAAGGATGGTGATATATCAACTGGTAAAACTCACCAACACCAATTACCAGTTACCATTTTTAAAAAATGGCCAACTAATGCTATTGATCTCTAAACTGGAGTTCTCCACCCCTAGTTGCTCACTTGAATAAATCTAGCCTGAAGCCCTCTTCCGTGGTAGCATTGCAGCCCCTCAGGCTTTGAACTCCAACTAGGGTACCGTCTGTTGCTACCTCTTTTGCAGTGACACACGGACTGTGCGGCAGAACAGGGACAGCATTAATCACACTGCTCTCACTACTGTTCATAGCCACTCTGAGCTTTTGCTGGTTTGCTTCAGAGAGGCTGAACTCACAGTGCCGTTTCAGCAAACATGATAGATTGGCATTTAGAGTCTAAGTTTAGCCCTTAGCTCTGACCCAGATCCCTTCAAGTATAAATGTATGCTCTGTCTGCATCTTTTTTTTTTTTTTTTTTCTGGGCAGCTGTTCATAACCCATTGAAATTATATGCCCACAGCCCTCCCTACTTTTCGGATGTTGAAATTTTTTTCTTGGTTTGAGAAAGGAAACAGAAAAGCTATAATTAGAGTTTTAATACTCTTCAGACACTATTTCCCCCCATGACTTCCTGCAAGAGTATACATTTGCTATCTTTCCTGTCAATTTTTAATATGTATTTTATTTTCTGCCTGCAGTTGCAACTGGGCAGCCAAGAAGTGTGCGCATAAATATATATTTAAAATAGTTTAACTTCTATTCTCCACTCAAGCTCATCTTAAATATACCTTTATTTTAGAAAGATCTTACTTTACAGGACGATGTAAAAATGTTTTCATCTTTGGAATATAATTTGGGAATAATAAAAATCAGGTAAGGATTTATTTTGCCTGACTTTCAATAGCTTTTTAAGCTTATTATAGGTATACTTGCAAAATAAGGTTTTTTTCTTTATGTGATAATTGTGTAGAATGTTTTTAATTGTTTTAGAATAAATAACAATATTTCCTTACTTAAAAGTAGATGAATAAGAAAAGAACTATATTAAAGGTCTCTAAAAGTTACATTTTTTCAGACTGAATTGAGACCTCTCTTTTTTGGGGGACAGGTGCAGTAGACTCAGGATCATCTTCTTCCTCTTCGTCATCCAGCTTTGTGAATGGTGCTACCAGCAAAAATCTCCCAGCTGTCCAAACTGTTGCTCCAATGCCAGAGGATTCAGCAGAAAATATGAGGTACCCAAGTTGTGTCTTTTAATATTAATTATAATTTCTTCTTCCACCACAACTACATACATACAAAACAGTGTAAAAATAAAACGATATAAACACATATTTTAGCTCGGTTTATATGCATTAATGTCAGTTATTCATGTAATACAGTGTATATTTATACATTTTTCCAGTACTTAGAATATATATACTAAAATAACACTTCATTGAAAATTCTAACTTGGTGAAATTATGACAGACACTAAAACTTCCTTAAAAGTCATTTTTAGTTGACTGGCTTTCTACATTGCTCAATTACAATAGTAAGAATTGGAACACAGGCACAACTTGGCAATGAAGCACTAGCAAGTGGAAAAAGAGAGATAACCTCTTCTGAGGAAATTAAAGCCCTATTTAAACTGGAGAGGATAAGAACAGATGTGTATTTTTTTAAGTTTACTAAATGTTGCAACAGACCTGAGGTGGTATAGTAAGAGATACGTACCATGAGATAGCTACTACCCCTCTTACACTGACTGACAGCCAAGAAAATGCCCTCTTAAATTCCTATTAAGATCTTTGTCTAATAGGTTATTATTTTGTAAAGGTATTCAGTTGTGCTGCAGTGCACTTCCAATTTTTGACCTTTTCTGTCTGCCCTAAAAAGCTAACACAGGTTATACTAAGGAGTTGCCAAGTGTCCCCTTAGCTGACTGTCCACTTTGAGGTATATTTTTAAGATAATAGGAGTGGAAACAGCAACCAAGCTCATGAACAAGAAAGTTTTATTCCCTAATGAACTGTAAAGGAAATAAAAAAATCAAGGGCTCTAGGCAAACTGTAAAGAAGAGAGAAAAAAAAAAAAGTTTTGGTTCTTCAATGATTTCATACAAATTACAAAAAATGCCTTTTTTTCTAGTCCTGTCTGAAGTCTCAAGTGAGTGGTGCAGGTGGAATCACAGCAATGGGTGCAGGCACAGGCTGAAATCACGAGGGCTCTTGTCTCCCCTCTAAAAAGATGCAAATGATCAAGAAGAAAATATGTGGTGTAATTAAACCACACCTTCTTAGGACAGTGAAGGTGAAATCATTTTAAAAATTTAAATACTGAAGTACATTACAATGATACTGGATCACTAATTAGTTTGTTTTTCAGTTATTTTAACCAATTCTTGGGTTTAAACTGGTTTTAACAAGTTCTTGGGTTTTTTTCCACAACCGTTATGAGAGATTTTTTTTTTTCTGGGAGCTGAAGTAAAACTTCAATTGCAAAATCTATAATTCAAATTTTGAATTCAGAATTTTGACTCAGAAGTAGTCATGCTCTGAGTAGGAACTGAAATTAGTGACTGAAAAAACTAATGTAGAGCATAATAGCAGAAAGATAACTTAAAATCTAATCAACCCAAGAAATGTCATTTGGGATTTTTTCCTTTTTCTACCCCCTTTCCAAGAAACAACTAAAACTTTGTTCTGCTAATAGATAATTTGGGGTTTCTAGTTTGAATTCATTGTGCTTCAGCTTTTATGAGACTAAAACTGAGAGTTGTTTGTGGGGTCAGAGAGCATGAAGTGAAAGCTGATTTATCTAAGCCTTCCCTTACAGCAGCTGCGTAAGAAAAGAGCTGCTTATGGCTGTAGACTGTGTAGAGGGTAGTGAGCAAGAGAATGATCTTGGACTTTTAGACATTTAATAATCATGTCTTGGAGGCAGAGATTTGGCCTGGAATGAGGTTGAGAAGGTAACATATTTGGGACAGGGATAGTGTGTGCCCCCAGTTCTCTTTGCACTTTCTTGTGACCAAATCAAGCAGTAGGTAGTAAGAACTGTCCACAGGATTATCTGGGGCTTTTTCCTCACAGTTTTAAAAGTAATTCTTTTAATCTGATGTTGCTGTAGTGCTCTTTCAACGTTTTCTGTCCCAGTTTATCACTTTTATAAATGTAGAAATTTCATATGATTATATAAAATATAAGTAATTTATTTTCTGATTTTAATATGCAAAATAAAAAATATTGAATTTGAAAGCTATCAAGAAAAACCTCTTTGTTCACTCATGGAAATTGATCAGTCCCCATAGGAAGTTCCCTAATGATTGCAGATGCATTATAAAGTACAATACATGTTAAAAAGTGATATAGAATCAGATCAGTCTCTCTTTTTTGCTGCTCTGAGTGCATATGTGTGGACAGGAAAGGCAATCGATGGGCTACCTACTTCCCTGAAGTATTTTTTTGAAGTGTCTCTGTGTATGCTTTTTTTCTTCATGCTGTTTGTTCTTTTTGAAACTGAAGAACCAGAACTCCAGTTAGTTTCATCATATAAAAGCACTAGGGATTTACATGAGGGGAAAAAGGATTTTTTTTTCCTTTTTTCTCTGTTTAAATATTAATTTCTCTCCTTTGAGATGTTTTTTTTTAAACAGTACTAAACTTTGATCTCACATTTTCACAAAAAACTATTCCCAGTTGCCTATGAATAGATCTATAATATACAGGATCCATCAGCTATTCATTTGATAACAAGGTGCTTATTAAAAGCTTATCTGAGGTGTTGAATAATAGTGCTGCCGCACCTCCTGTATTACTTGATTCTTAAATAAAAATTGATCTTAATTTAAAAACTTCTGAAATTAAAATTTTCTCAATTGTACATAAAGTTGTCAGAGTTAAATGAACTCTAAATTTTGTCCTTTTAAATCAATTCACAGTGAAAGCATATTTTAAAACATGGTTTAGAGAAGTCTAGATTAATCTAGTGGGGTTTTTTTATCTCTAGCAGCAAAAGCTTGGGGAAGATTCACGTTGCAAATTAAAATTCCTAAGCTAGTCACTTGCTTTTCAAGTATAGTCAATATAGGCTTTAGCATAGTGAAATGCTCTTCAACCAATTGCCTAAAACAAAGGCTAGTGATTCATTTAGAATATTAGAAAATCAATATCTGAATTTGAAATGGGAAAGCAGCACATTGAAATAAAATAAGCTATAAGAATTCAGTAAAATAATTTTAAGATAATGAAGGAAAACTTCTAATTTGCTTATGTCAGCTTTCTCTTAGAGTTCTTCATGTGATCTGAATTAAGTCTGCATTTATTTAGTGTTTATAGAAAATAGATTCAGTATAAAATTTAAATGTCAGCGTTCATTCAGATTCTGACAATAAATGTAACTTGTCCCTATAATTATGCTTTTAATTGCCAAAGCAATTTTGGTGCTGTAATTCAAGCACAGAGAAAACCCCTTCAGCTACCACCAATCTGAAAAAGAACAGCAAAAGTTCTTAGTAGACCAGAATATGTATGTGATTTCATTTCTATTTTTAAGTAATCATTCACTTCTTTTAGATAACACGGCAGATTTTTAATCTTGGCACATTTCTGAGTTTCAGAGGGACAAGTGTTAAACCCTGTCAAGTTTTAAAAGGGAAGGACTCTTAAGGGGTACAATCCCTTAACATGTTGCTGGTGCTTGTATACTATTGCTAAATTTGTATCCTCAGACAAAGGAGTATTATTCCTAAGATTTAGGAAGCAAACAGAAATTGCAATACCTCTTCTCATTGTACAAGAAACACTTCAAGTTTCAAAGAATGTATAGACTCAGCAGGCAGAGAAGTATAAATGCAAAGGCAAAGTGATGTACCTGATTATGTTCCCTCAAACTTCAGGAAAAGAATATTGGTTTTCTTGATACATGTGCTAGAATGCTTCCTCATATACTCCCTTGTCTAGCGTTGCAATGACAGATTTTGTTATTTGAAAGCTTGAACAAAAAAATCAAGTTATTTGTGATTGCCTTGAATGAATAAAACCTTCCCTTTTCAAACTTTCAACTGTATATAAAATGATGACATATATATAAGCTGAGATAGGTGAAATAGACTTAC
This sequence comes from Megaceryle torquata, assembly GCA_024611175.1. Lineage (NCBI taxonomy): Eukaryota > Metazoa > Chordata > Aves > Coraciiformes > Cerylidae > Megaceryle > Megaceryle torquata. The sequence continues at coordinate 29,507 of JANIJG010011460.1, read as the reverse complement.
TCTTGAATATCTGACATATTATATGTCAGATATTATATTCAAAAATGAGAACAAAAGATTTTATTCATTCTGGAGTACTCTGTAAATGTCGAATTTCTGAGGCTGACACACTGCTGACTCTGAGATTACATTTATATTAACTTAAAGCCATTTAAACACTGTAAAGTTTAATGAAATTATGATTATCCTCTTTTCTAAAGAAGCTTATGGCAACTCTTATAAACAGGTATGATTTGACATCATTTCACTTCTGTTGTTAAATGTTCTTCCAAACGTGCTCTCTTTTTTTTTCCACAGTATCACTGCAAAGCTTGAAAGAGCTTTAGAAAAGGTGGCCCCTCTCCTGCGAGAAATTTTTGTTGACTTTGCCCCCTTCCTATCCCGAACATTGTTGGGCAGTCATGGACAAGAGCTGTTGATTGAAGGTACTGTTTCTGTTAGAAAATTATATTATTTTAGCTATTAGTCGTTTGAAATGAGCAATGTTTCATTTACACAAGACTTTCTGTAATTATGTTTGATAAATTAATTGGTTGTTAATGTGTTGTGATTTCACTTCCTCACATTTAACATCCTGTAAATAATTTAAAAATTATAGCTTTTGTGGCCTTTTTTTACTTGCCCTAAGTGAGATGCTGTGTAAAGATACATTTTGTGATCTTGGAATGCAAAAATCTCTCTAATTTGCTGTTTGCTCATCGGAATAATTATACTAATATGTGTCTTTCTGACTTCTACAAACTAGTGAATAATGTCATTAAAAAGTGTAATCAATTCCCATGGAAGAAAGAAAATTGGAAAACTACTCCAACATTACTGTTACATACATCTAGATTTGGGACACTATTTTCTCAGGCTGGTCAGTTGGATTCACACAGGCAGATAAAGTGTTGTCCCTACAGGGGAATAAAAAGTAATGATTTTTTGAAAGAAAAAAGTATTCTAGAACACTTTCAAGGATTTTTACAGGGTTTTATGAATTCTCTTTACTACTTCATAGTTACAAAATTTGGGGAAAATAATGAATCCTTGTAAGTAAGGCAGTAAGTAATGCAGAAATTATGCAGAAAGTGCAAATGTAAGCTCATGCAGAAAGTAATGAATAGTGCAGTTAAAATAACGATGGGGAAATTTCCATGAACATACACATCCTATATCATACATCGAGAGGAAGATACTCAGTCAAGTAAACCTTTCATTCCAGAATTGTTCTTGCACAAAATATTGCTGTTTAATGAGAGGTTTATGGTTGGACTCAATTGTCTCAAAGGTCTTTTCCAGTCTGAACAAGTCTATGATGAAAAAGTCTGATTAGGTCAAAGCTTATAATGTGTGATGGTCTACGTAGAAAAAAATACAGCTTTGTGTTCAAATTCCAAAACATCTCCTGTTATATGTTTTATCTAAATACTGGTGTACAGTCTTTCTGTGGTCTCAGTTATTATTCCCCACAACATATAGGTCCTCTTTTATTCTTAATGCTGGAAATATTTGCAACTTGTAAGTGAAATTTTATAGACTTTTTTTTTTGTGTCTGATTATTGTTTACCAGTACCAAGGAATGGTATAGCAGTTTAGTAATTCTCAGAAACTTCAGGGGTTTATGCAGCTTATTCTACAGTTAAGAGTTGCAGTTCTCACAATGGTCAGAGATGCTCACTGAGAACACTGTGGTGGCTGTAAGATTTTTATGGATTCCATTCTTGTCTCTTATGTCAGTGAGTTGATTGCAAATTTTGTAGCAGTGTTATCCTCTTCCGTTTGACAATTGAACTGTGGTTTTTGTACAATAAAAATAAAATTGTCTTAGTTTCACCTAAGCTCTTTTATCGCTTAAAAAAAATTCTTCATCAGTGGTGTTCTGACATCATCTTTTGGTCAGATTCATGGTGTGAACAAGGCTCCAACAGTTCCCAGCATATGATAAAGACTGCAGAGCTAGAGGCTACAGGAACCTCACAATTTTATGGCAGTATGAGTTTATCTCCTTGCCTGTCTGGACAAAGACATGGGCTTGTTGGCTGTAGCATTCTTCCAGTACTCACTGGGACTACTTTTCCCAGTCTTGTCCATCTATGACTCATTTTTCCAATTCAGTCTCAGGAATCATTGTTTATGAACCAAACACCGAGTTCCAAAATAAGTACTGTCATTGCCATCACATTTCCTTAATGTTATGTCTAACCTTCTCTTTACTCAGTCTCATTCCTGATTTCTAAGAACTGGTCCTTTCTTCCCAAGATAGTGAAAGTGCAATCTGTAAAGAAAAATAAAATCCAAATGCAGCTTAGATTTATACACTGCGTGCCTCAGGATATGAATTTTTGTTTGCTCCCTCTAAAATAAATGGGCTTTTTGTATTTTTAACAGAGAACTCAGATGTTTTTATAGTCATTGTATACTACTTCTCATCTTTTCTTTCTTCGTTGCCTGTATGAGACCCTTGATCTCAACTAAACTGAATTCTTGTCTAGTTAAGTCCCCTTTAAAATGGAATTCTAAATTCTCTCGTAGTCCATTACCTGATTTACTTTGATAAATTTCCTGTCATTGTTTACTGAAAGCTGGTGGTGGTCCTTGAAGTGCTTGAAAGGGCTCTTCATGTAATGAGTCTGAAAAACAGAGGGGTTTAGTGGTGTGATTCAAGGTATGTGAGTACACAGAATTCCTGTAGGGCTCTGTTAATTTAAACTTGACTTTTACCGGCAAGCAGTAATTAGCTTGACAGTTTTATATTAAATAGTTTAATTTGTTGCTTTATGTGTAAAGGTTTTAGTTACAACAATTAAAAGGAGCCAATAAACTTTAATCAAGTCTGAAGGTGCTGTCTGGTTTTCAAAGTGATTACTACAGAAGTATCTGTTGCATTCTCTAAAACCTGTCCTTTTCTTCTGAATATTCAAGCTTGAAACATGAAAATACCTTCCCTCTTCTTACTGTCTTTTAACACCTCCAAACCTCCATATGGTATGAAGCCTTTCCCCTGACAGATTTTGCTAAAATCTGAATACCTTCAGAAAACCTTGATGGCACATGACTTTTTTCTGAAAGTCTGTCTAGTGCTCTTGTGCATATATGCATGTGCAAGAATCGATAAATCATTTCACACTTGGTAAGAATATCCACAGTTTTGTAGCTGATGTTTTACATACTGAAGAGAATGCACAAAGGAAAAGGGAACAGGGAAAAAAAAAACAATCTTAATATGTCTAAAACAAGTTAATTATGAAAACTTTCCAGAACATCTGATGCTTTGAGATAGGAGTTGTTAATATAATTTTTTTAATTTACATTATTTTGCAAAATCATGGCAGACCGGAGAGGTGCCGGAGGACCAGAAGAAAGCCAGTGTCCTCCAGTCTTCAAAAAGGGCAGGAAGGAGATTCCAGAAAACTCTAGGCCAGTCAGCCTCACCTCCATCCCTGGAAAAACAATGGAGAGGCTCATTCTGGAGGTCATCTCTAGGCAGATGGAAGAGAAGAAGGTTCTCAGGAGTAGTCAGCATGGATTTACCAAGGGGAAGTCATGCTTGACTAATCTAATAGCCTTCTCTGATATTGTAACTGGATGGATGGATGCAGGAAGACCAGTGGATGTAGTCTATGTTGACCTTAGCAAGGCTTTTGACACAGTCTCCCATAACATCCTTGTGGAGAAACTCAGGAAGTATGGTATAGATGAGCAGATATTAAGATGGATTAGTAGCTGGTTAGACATTAGAGTCCAGAGAGTGGTGGTCAATGGTGCCAAGTTCAGCTGGAGAGCTGTAACTGGTGGAGTCCCCCAGGGATCAGTTCTGGGCCTGGTCCTGTTCAACATCTTTATCAGTGACACTGATGACAGGACAGAGTGTCTTCTCAGCAAGTTTGCTGATGACACAAAACTGGGAGGATTGGCAGATACAC
>JANIJG010011460.1:11060-22241 GCA_024611175.1 Megaceryle torquata | reverse complement strand
TATATAAAATCTGATTTTTCTTTTTTTTTATTTAAAAATTTCTTTAATAATTACCTTGAAGCTCATTTAGAATGAGACATTTTCTGCTTTCTCTGCCTAATGAAGTTTGTCTATTCTGACAAGCCTCCTATAAGGCTCATGCCAGGTATAGTTTGGTCCCAGATTTCAGAGAGCCCTTGCAAGTGTATGGATGCATAGCTATACCTACACTTCAATGTGATTTCTTGAGGGTATGAGACTTAGGTAAGCACCCTGGGTGAGGAGGATCAGCCTTTTACTCCCTTAATAACTTTCCAGTGTGTTTGACAATTTCATCCAGTTTCACAGAGGGTGCTTAAAAGATGCTATTTTTACACAGCATTCGTGAATATGAATATCTAAAGAAAATATACCCTATAATGTCTTGGCTGAGGTGATAGTTACATGTGTATTTGTTGATCAGCTTCAATATTTGTGCTGCACTATCTTTTGGAGTATGCCATGGGCATATAGTGAATAAATGGAAAACTGAAAAGTAACTCAAAATAAGTCTCATCTGGTTCATTTGCAGCTGTGGAATATACTGTGTTGGTACAGCACTATGGATATTGCAGGAAAATAATTGATAAATCGGGACTGAGAGAGAGCACTAAGAACTCAACCCTATTAGATATTCCAGAAGCCCTGTTAGAAATCAGGGTGAAAATTTAAAAAAAATCTGCGAGGAAGTCAGGATAATGTCATTTGCAGCATGTGTCTCACTGGATGTGGTCACTCTGGTCAGTCAGGGTCAGGAATCATATGGATTGTTTGGTTTGTACTGGGGCAGGAACTCTGAACTGGTTTTCAAGGCTAAGGAGTTAATAATACCTTTCTTCTCTGCCTTGCCACCTTGACTTCTTTCTTTGAGCCCTGAGTGTCACAGTGTATTTCAGCTAGTGAATTACCTGACTCAATCCTCTGGAAGACGTATTTTCTTAATTTGTGTTGGTAGGATTTCTGTTCATAGATTTCTTTTTATCTTACCACTGTAAACACTTGCAAAAAGATCCCAGTGAAATCCCACTACTGTCCGAAAACACGTCCAGTTTAGATAACAAGGTCAGAACAAAAATCTGTTACAGGTAATGCTTTTTTCCAGTAAGTTTAAAAACATTAATCATCACTAACAATACATTGAATAACAAGCTTTGAGTGTTAATTTGCACTTGAGGATGCGGATTTTTTACAGATTTCTCTTTCTTTACCGTATGCATTTCTGCAAGTAATTTGCAACATGTGTTTTTTACCATGAAGAAAACAATAGATAATTTTGAAACAGGGCATGAAAACCCTTGAAACCCTCCAATGATATAATTTAAAATGATGATGATGATTGAAATCCTGCCTGCACATGTTGTAATCCTTCCATAAACAGGAAAAAAAAAAATGGTTAGGAATTTCAAACTGCTATTTATAGCCTTAGAAGAAAATTGTTGTAAGAAATTTTCTGTGATTAGCTCTTAGTGTCTTACTGAAAAGCTCCACAGTATGCTTATATTTCTGCAAACACTTCAGGGATGAAAGTGTTTCTTACTAAAAAACATTGGTGAGTCAGATATATGTGGAGACAGAAAACACCACCAGTTTTCCAGAAGTCTGTATGCTAGGAACAAAGAAGTGATGAAAGGTTAAACGGATATTCAAATCTGCTTATTTATTTCCATGTACTCCAGCAGAGGCAAGGTTCAAAGCTTTGCAACTTCCACACTTTTTTAGAATATGCTACAAGTGACAAGACAGATCTCAATACTGTCATTCAGAGGAGGAACTGAAGAGCAGGTGCCACAGGAGAAGTCTCTATTATTTATCCATAGTAAAATCTTCAAACTATGACTCCCACACCAGTTACAGTACATTTTTCTTTCATATAATATTCCTTTATGATGCCTTTAAAGAGATATCATTACAAACACCAGGAAGTGAAGAGGATTCCTGCAATTTTGAAGATTTAACTCATGAATTACTGAAGTTCCTGTGTGCAGAAGTATGTTCTGAACAGATGTTAAACATGGCAGGAAACATTATAGATCAGAGATCCAGAGAGCAACTAGGAAATGCACAGCATCTGGCACCTTTTTGAAAGTAAACCTGCCAATAATTAATTACACATATGAGCCACTCTATCCCTGTGTAATGAATTGGACACTTACCAAGATATATTAGGCAATGTAACAGAGGTTAACTGCTCATGCCCTCCCCTTTGTCTTTGGCTTGTGTGGTCCTGGCCTTAAGGGTAGAAATTGTTGGCACTCAAGTTATAGGTCTTCGATTATATTATCATTGTTACATTAATTAATAATTAAGATATCTTCATAATCCAAAATGTAAGGTGTTCCCATTAGGAAGAAACCGGGGTGGTTCTGTTGCTTTGCCAATGGAGAAAAAAAAGTGACTGAAAATGTGAGACTAATTGTAAAGTTTATAATCAACTACATATAGTCAATAGAAGGGGCAGTAAAAAAACAACCAACCAAAAATAATAAAAATAATAATAATAAAAAAAACCAAACCAACAAAACCGAAAAACATGTCCTTAGGGAAACAAAAGCTGGTAACAGTGTAAAGTAGCCAGGTTTGCTGCAAAGAAGCCCTGAAAATTATCCTTGAAAATACAGAAGCCACTAAACTAAACAGTTACTAAACTGCTGTTAAAAGTGCTACTATAGCAATTATATTATTAGAGCCAAAACAAGAGCAGTTACTATTCTTTTAAAGCACATAAAGAAAAGCACAAAATACTGGAGCCTTTGAAGAGTGAGAAAAGGAGTTGTTTGTGGTCCTCAGGTCCCACTTCACTGAGCAGCATTGAGCACTTTCTCACAATTTTAAGTTAGTAGCCTATATTCCAGTTGCAAGCCATAAGGCCTAAAAAGGCCTTATGCCTTAAAATTCTGGAAGGATACCCTCCCTGATGACTTCATACTCCTTCTTTGTCCTAATACCATCGTGGTCAGAACAGATGTGTCTCTCGTTCTGACTTTAAGCTTTCATGGAAAATAATCTTTCTTTTTTTTAAGTAAGTTTTCCTCCTTCTACAAAAAGAAATCTATTTAATGGTTTTTTCAAGGAAATAATTTTTAAAGGATTCTTGAGAAAGGTCTTAACACATACAGGCACTACTGTAACATAACCTGTAGGTGGACTCGTCATCTCAGGTATACAGCAGTGCTGCATGGTAACACCGGACTAAATTGTACTTTTTTTTTTTTTTTTTTTTTTTTTTAGAACAGCCACCTTTTTCCCCTTATTATTTTCTCCTCTACTGTCCAGGTCCAAAGAAAAACGAGGTGGTATGCCAAAAAGGTATTCAGTATCTACAGGATGTTCATGCTGTGACTGAAGCTCCCCACAGGCAGAGGTTCTCTGGTTCTTATTCCACTTAATTCATCATTCAGAACTCAGCAGGGGACTCTGCCTGATTTTGGACTTGAAACAGTTAGGCTAGTATTTGCCCCACCCTTTGTCCTCTAAAGGCTTAAAAATGGAATCAGTCTACTTTATTATCCCAGCAGTATTTTCCAGAGAACTACCAAGCTCTGATAAACTATAGGGTGCAAATAACATCTCTGTATCAGATTTTGCCCTGAAAGATGTATTTCTCACGAGGCGCAGTCTAATAATCTTTTTCCATGTAGCCTGAGCAGTATGTCTGGGTTCTTTACAAAAACTAATCTCATTAGGACAGGTCTCCTTCTATATGCCTTAACTCTGTGTCTACTTACCACCTGCCCTTAGGACTGAGACTGAAACCTTTTAATCAGTGCCTAAGTTTACAAAACTCCCTTACTTGTCCTGAAGATTTAAAGGTGTTTCTACAGTTCATCCTATTGGATATGGATGTGCTTCTTTCCATGCCTTCAATGCATAAACAAGAAATAACCCATAAAAATGCGTGAATCTGTCAACTTGAGAAACTATTATACTTGAACCTTAAAAATATACCTATTTATACAGCACTTTGGTTTTGGTAGAAAAAACCACAATGTTAACAATAGCATAAACATTAATGAAGCATCAGGCTTGATTTATCTAGGTGTTAATAGACTCCTAACAGACTTGAGATTATTTTTGTCTGGACTAAGAGAATGTCTTTACTGTGTTCAGTGTAACTTTATGTTTAAATTTACCTCCCCTAAAAAAAAACCCCAAACCTACTGAACATATAATGTCTAATGCTTTATTTTTGTGTGTTGGTATGTGGAATTTTATGATCCAATCTTTTTGTACTAATAGTGATGTTGTCTGTGGAGATTTTCTTGCAATGCGAAATCCTCATGCTAAAAGAACTTGTCAGACAATAGAGACAGTTGTGATATGTCAAATTAAGATGGCAAAGTGATGTCAAAGCAGGTCTAGGGAGAGTCTATAACAATGTTACTGTCAAGTAAATAAAGAAAACTGAAACAAAAAATACAAGTTCTTTCAAAAGATCTGTGACTGTATGACATGGTTCTGTGTTTTGAGAGACATTGTTTTGGAATGATTACCATTTGTCAGTAGGGCTTCATGATAGGAGCAAGATTTGATGGCTGCCAACTAAGGTCAGCAAAGATCAGCATGGAAATGGAGATTATTTTTTTCTTTGTTATCAATTCTCAGAAAACAGTTACCACCTAAACAAAATATTAGTTCACCAGCAGTTTGCTCAACTGGATAAGAAACTTACCTGGCGAGTTATGCTACTCAGGAGGTCATGCCTAGTTAAAAAAATTGTCATCTTGGCCTTAAAAATTTAGGAAGGTGCATGAGTTCTGTGAGGTTTTGTTATACTTGCTATTTGCAGCTGCACTGGTTCACTCACTCATCTTTCAGTTTGGTCTCAAGGTTGACAAAGAGAAGAAATATAAGGAAATAAGGAGGACCAGTACAGAGTAAGTGGTTTTACTGCTGTGCACCTTATCCTTTTCTAGTCTTTTTTTTTTTTTTGTCATTCACCATACACACATTTTAGTTGTCTCATGCCATTATGATAATATTCCCCCTAATAGTAGGAAAGAATACTGCAAAGAAGAGGTTTGAATTTGCCAGAACCTCTGTCTAAGTGTAGTTTATTTTACAGTTCTTCTAGGCTTCTACAGAAATAAAATATTTCTAAGTACTCAAGTCTACTTGAAACTGAAGTAGACATCATCAGAAAAGCAGTAGTTAAATTTTATAGACATTTTCAAGATAATTTGATCAACTGCAGTGCAGTGTGATCACTGGTTTGGTTGTTTTGACCCATTGTCTACAAGGGGATTTTAGAAGAAGAGGAAACATATTTCATTTCCAAATTAAATTCTAGTATATAACAAGTATCACGTTCCCAAAAAATTCTGCCTCACTTAAATTTAAGAGGGTGTTATTTTCTTATAATTAACATTTGTGTTGTCTTATTTTATATGAAAATAATATTTCTGTGCTATTAATGCTAATTTGAACAATTTCTCACTTGATACATTATAGATTGATATACATTTTAGATCTATGCTGGTACAGCAATTAGATAAGCATATTGGTTCACTACTTCAAAACAGACATTTGAAAAGAGATCCATTTTAAGAGAAGGACAGGAAACACAAATGCATATATTGACTAAATCCGAATGGACCGTTGACCAAAGGAAAAATTACAACAGGTGCTGAATGAAAAACTGGATCAGTTTTGAAAATCTTTGGTGAGATATTGAACTGTACAGTGGTAGAGGATTTTATTTTATAGATGAAGTGATCTTCATTTCAATTGATGAATGAGAATTTGTGCATCCCATTAATACTAATGGAGAAATGACAAAAATTCTATCTGTTGGTATAGGGATAGACTCTCCAGAGTAATGTGGCACCAGCATCAGTTTTGTTAATATCATTACAGCTTATGAGATCACAGTAGAAAAGTCTATCATTTTAAAAAGTAAATCATGTATACTTTGTAATAAATCCCCTCTCTATGGATATGATCTCAAGGGTTTTTGCCATTCTGTGATTCCAGCTGGATATTTTGTAGTCCTCATTTAGATTCCTTTTTAGTAGCTGCAGTGGTGAAGAAGTATAGCTTTTCTTACTTGAATAAGATAATTCAAGAAACGGTTACATAACATTCCTTTTCTTTTAAATATTATTCTGCTGTTAAAATCTTTTTTATTCTACAAATTTGATTAAAAGGGCTGAACTGTTTCAGCTGGGTTTGAACAGATTAAAATCTATTTTTTATGTTGACCTATCAGTGTTTATTTGAGGTGTTACCTTAAGATAAGAGTTCTGAAGATTTCTGATATTTTAAAACTATTTCATTTGATAATGTGGATAACACTGGACGATACCTTTCATAGACTTTTCAGGTACTGGGTATAAAGACTATTGCTTGTGTTGTATGGTGTCTTTCACCATAACAAAAATCCTATAAGAATTATAACTGTCTTGATCGACTACAAAAGCATTGAGTTAAATTCACATTCGTCACATTTGTCTGTGTCACTATTCTGCTCTGTAAAGGAGATCTATCCAAACAGGATGGTCTGGAGTACTAATACAACCATCCTTCGTGGTCCCTAGAGTTGGTGGTAATGCTGTGTGCCAGTCAAGGCTGATGAAGGGAATTGTTAAATTCATAACCCTGACTTTGTTGGTTTAGTGAGTTACGTTCTTTGGAACAGCATTTCCTTTCATCTAGCAAAAGTGAAGCTGTAATTATTTTGCAACATGGCTGTGATTTCCATCTGCAGACGTTTTGCAATTCCTGAATATTTGCCGGCTTTTGCTTTTCTTAAATTAAGACCATTAGTGTAATTTAAATATCTACAAAATATGTGACATATGTATGGTTCTAAAACCAATTTTTAGTGTAATCTTGCAAAACAGTACATTGTTTAATACACATCTCACTTCGCCCCCACCTAATAATTGCTTTGATTGGAATAAGAACACCTGTCCTTTCAGTTAATAGCTTTACATACTTTCTTGCTTTCAAACTTTTCACCTATCTTTATCTTTTCCCCCATACTATTTATGTTCAAATCTGTAGTGAATTCACCAGCAACTGATTAAATTGATTAAAAACATCATTTTGAATCTAGGTTCCCCTGAATGACAGCATATGTTAGAGAGGGAATAAAATTTTCTTGCAGAAGGAGGACATTTTACAAGAACAAATAAACTTGAAGGAAAACTCGCATTTCCACCCAAAATAACACCATCACTTTTTTCCTAGTACTGTCAGAGCCAAAACATGCTTTAGCTTTTTCACCAGCATGAACTGTCCTTTAAAACGTTGTTGTACCATTCCTAACAAATGTTGAGCAGAGTATAATGAAATAGTCTATCAAAAATGAAGACACAATTTGAGAGTGGCGATTACCGGTGGCAAATTCCTACTCTATCTCTTCACACGGTAGTCAGTGAGGATTATGGGAAGAGTACAAAGGTATAAGTTACTAGCAATTATAGTGAACAATTTAAAACAATAAAGTTTTGTTTAAGGTACGTGAAAGACTCTATCATTAGGAAACAGAGCACAGCTGACCTTACAAAAATACAAGATAAAAGAGAATTCCAGTATTTTCTGGTTGTTTTTTTGGTTTTGTTTGGTTGTTTTGGGTTTTTATTTTGTTTGTTGTTTGTTTGTTTATTATGGGGAGGGGGGTTGGTTTTTTTTTTTGTCTTTTTGGTTGGTTGTTTAGTTGTTTTTTTCTTGTCTAGTCCTAGGACCTTTTGCTCACTTTTGAGTACTTTTTATGCACTTTTCATGTGTTAATAAAGTAATACATATAATAGCATATCTTTATTATGTCATAAGCATTTTTTTTCTGTACAAAGGTCCTGTAGTTTTCATGACATGCTGCACAGGAGTAATAAAGGCCAAGTTTTCTCAGTGAATGGGGTTAAATGGATTACATTTCTCAAGCTTTTCATTTAGCCATCCCTGAGATTTTCAGATAAGTTGAAACTATAACTGAGAGAAAGATTTCTGCAGGCTCTAAAGTATAGTTAATTGCATCTTTTTTTTTCTAAGCTGAACATAAGATATAAAAACATTTAACTTGTTTTTGCTAATATTACAATTGATTCCAGTTCCAATAAGGGTTTTAGTTGACACAAAGTAAAATCATTGAAAGAAAATGCAGGCAAACCTTGATAAAGACCAGATGAAATTGTGGTGGTATTCAGTTAGACTCATACACACATTGTATTAATAATAATAAAAAGAAGTTCAAAACCATGATCTTATTTCATAAGGAATTTTTTTTAAGTTGATTTTATCAGCCTACGTTATATTTCTTCAAAATAGAAATTCACACTGACTAGTTCAGCATGGTGACTTCAAGGTTTTGAACCCATGACTTCATTAACGCCACGGGCATGACAAAAATAGTATAGTAGAAAGTAATCTTTTTTTAGACATTAATAAGTTGTAGTGAAAAGAAATAATTAGCATATCTTTGGGCCAACAGAAGAACACTGAAAAAGAAGTCAAGTAAACCAGAGCATTTAAAGATAATTGCCAGGCATACATCATTTATTCCAGATTAGCTAAGGTCACGCACTTGATGCTCTCAGTTTTTACATTCATATATACGGTCATTGTTGCCATCAAATTGCTGAATTTTGATGGCTATATTTAATGGACTGAGAATAGGCCATGAAGAAAAGTACTAAGAACAGTAAATATAAAGAGCACGTACTCCATTCAGTTACAGTGACCTTTTTAACCTTGGTGTATGCAGGAAATATCCACTTGTATTTTAGTAATTACATTAGCTTCCTTAATGACATTTGATACAGATGGTATAGGAAGAATTTATCTGCAGCTAAAGAATGCAAGCAACACTTTTAGTTTGAATTGCAAATACTTCTGATTGGAGTTGGGGAGGGAGGAAGAGAACTGAAAACAGATTTGTGTGCTCTCTTCAATCAGAGAAGCCATTATTTTTCAAAGCATGTTATAATCTTTTTTTCATTCTGTTAAAACTAGTAACATTTTGCACACAAAATCTCTTGTCAAATCCTGCAAAATGGTAAAAAGGAAGAATAAATGCAGTTGTTAGTGTAGTTGGGACTAGGAAATTGATATTAATTCTGATTCATGCTATAAATTCTGGTTTTGATTTTAGAAAGATACCTCTACTCAAAATGCCTCTTCTGTCTGTAAAATTGGAGCAGAACATTTTCTCCCTCCTTTTTTTTTTTTTTTTTTTTGTTTGTTTTTTTGTTTTGTTTTGGTTTGGTTTTGGTTTTGTCTGTTAAAATATATACTGTCTGCTGTGGGAAAATACTTTTTTCTGTACCAAGCTAAAAGCAGAGAGGCAATTCACACAAGTTGGACTTCCTCAGAGGATTGTGCAAAATTCAAAAGCAAAAGAATATTAAAGTGATGATTTTTTTTTTTTTTTTTTTTAATTTGCATAGGATAAATTAAACTGAATGGGGATGGTGATTCTTCCCTAAACCAGAGATTGCATTCTGACAGTTTTTCCTAATGGACAGAAATAGATCTGTCCTCCATTAGGTCTGATCTGTTTTTATCGTTCTCTAATATCGACTCCATAAGAGCTCTGTCAGTAAACTCTGAAGATTAACTGTGTTTTGAGTAACAGGAGGGGGGAGGGGGGAATAAAAAAAATAAAATCTTAACTGCTTAAGCAGCAATAAGCAAAAACGGGAAGAAGCACAAGGCACCCAAAAATAGAGCCCTTTGCATCTTGAAAGGTGGAATTGAAGCATATAATGGAGGATACACATTTTCCCTTGTATGATTTGAGCAAGAGAAGTCCCTGAAATGAGAGTAGGAGACTGATTAGCAAGAAACTTACAATGGTGGCACTGCTATGATTTTTTCACTTTTCTCTGTTCTGTTTTAGTTCAAGGAATGTATGGTATGAATACTTAAAGGTGAATAGAAAGTATTTCTGTTTCTATTTTGTTCTTCCTACCCATAAAGAGGAATGAGATAGCCATGACAGAAAATGGGCAACTCCTGGTTTTGCTTAATCATAACTAGGGTACTGCACACTTAATTTCAACTGTAGACGGAGCTTTCTGCAAAGGACATTCTTTGCATTCATCTTTGACACTATAAGCATCTTCTCTGAAGCTTTCCTATATCCCTCTTTTTTCCCAACTGGAAAGTGCTACGGTCTACAAGATACTTAATTGTTTCTTTTTGACATGAAAAACATCCTTTTAGAATGTCAAGTTTTGAATATTACTGTTTATGAGAGGTGTTAATGGCTATTATCAATGGATTGTTTCATCGGCAGGCAATTACAGAGCTGGTTACAACTAATGTCTGTGCCTATGTGCTAACCAGATGTCAGTTCTGTATCCTCTTTCTTTTTTCTGAAGTTCTCCAAAATCACTTTGATTCTCCTTTCCAATGCTGGAATGCTACATCCAAGCTTGCAGTTGATCAGATGTGGTATACAGACATTATTAAGTGATGTCCAGACAAATAGAGAAAAGACATAAATTTTAGCTTAGATGACCACTTTACTCAAGCCAGTTGAATCACCAGGCTATTAAAAAGTTAGTAAAAACGTTAGCAGTCTTAAAATATAGGCAATTTAAAAGTATATAAAAATTCTTATTATAACAAATAGAAAATGTTGCACTAAGGTAATTATGAGTTCCTTTAAACAGAAAGTTCTGTTTTCTTATGTATACAGCATTTGTGTCATTAGGACTAGATCATCATTGTTCTCCGGATGATAATCATAAGTACTTATCCTAGCTTTGTGTATTTTAGGCATGTTTGTTTGAAGCTACACAGGTGGTGTGTCAGTAACTGTATTTGAAAGTTTAAAAATTTCTACTTCAATGAATTAAGGCAGGAAATATTCACGATGTATTTCTCTTAAAAGTGCATATTTCAGTTGAGTTTTCTCTTATTTTTGGAAACGCACTGAAGATCCAAATAAATTATTGCTAATGGATTAACACTTGTTATGTAACTTAATGGGTTTATTTTTCAGAACCCTGTGTATGATACTTATTCTGGATACATTTGGTTTTTTGATATAAAAACAGAAGGTGAAGACATGCAAATATAGGAGACTAGCGTGGGAATATGTTTCAAAGACCATTATTTTGCCTTGATCGTATTTTAATACATGTGAGGTACCTGCAGCAACTCAAACCACTCTATGATTCAATGATTTAGAAAAATAAATGTGTGACAGGAAAAAAAGAA
>JANIJG010011460.1:0-10960 GCA_024611175.1 Megaceryle torquata | reverse complement strand
TATTTACTTTTTTTTTTTTTTTTAGTTTTATAGAATATGAGGTGGACTCATAATAAATCAGAGAACATTCTGTGATAAAATATTTGATAGGTCTGTGCTACCTGCGTTGGCTTAACTGTAGAGTTCAGTTTTCTGTTTGGATTTTCTTTGTCAGCTTTCAAACAGTGGAGTTAGCCTGCAGGTGATAAGTATCCCATTAATCTTTCTGATCCTCTAGCACTTCAGCATGAGAATGGCTGATCAATTACAGCAATTGTCTCCCTAAATGAGCTTTGCACATCTGCCTCTTATTTCATTAGTTAACTGTCTGCCCATATATCTGATAGAATGGAATCCTAGTGGCTTCTTACAGCTTGTTCTCTGTTACTATACAATAAGGATGGGGTTGTTAGCAAAATGGGCACAAAAGGGTATTTATCCTCTATCCACAATAAATATATGTGCTATTGTGTAGGAGTGCTTTTGTCTCTAATCGCTGTTTGTAGAAACCTGCTTAAAGCACATCAGTTTGCTTTTCAGCTTCCTATTTAGTCCTTAGTTGTAAGCTTTATATTTGTGAATCTATCATTTCTGTAACACAACCAAAGTGTTTCTGTGCCCTAAACCGTCATATCAATGTCTTTATCTTACCTCTTTTAGGTAACAGAAGCTACCATATATAAAGTTAACAGCAAATGTGTAATTTCCTTCTTGTCTCCTTACAATGCATCTTTTAAATATTTAGGTATGCTATTCTCTGGGAAAGTAAATTTGCATTTCTAAGGCTCCAAAGAAGTATTTCCAATAGTGGCAATGTTATTAGTTATTGATTATTTAACTTAAGTACATACCAATTAATAACAGTAACACTGCATAATTCAGAGTTTGTCTTCAGAAACAGGACCTAAAAATTACGGGTTATAATTTTAATAAAAAATAAGATTTCAGATGAATGTCTCTTTCATTAATACTCAAGCTTTCAATTACAGGAAAACTAATTGCCAGATGTGAATTATAATAACTTCTAAGCAAAGTCCTTATTCTCTACCTGTTAACTTCTGATCAGTTTATTCTGAAGAATTTGCATGATATAATATTCAAAGGTTGTTTTCTTATGTTTATCGTAAATTAAATGGCTTTGGATTATATAGATAGATATGTATTATTTAGCTAAATGCTCAAAAGACCTAGTTCAAAAATATTCTGTCCTGAACCTGGTACAGATTATTCCAGGTGATTCTTTGATGTTTTTTTTTCAACATTTAACTATGTTTGAATCAGAAATTCTCAGATAATTGTGCTTAAAACTTGTTTCAGTGAATTTGAGTGATTAAAAGAATACACATTATGGGTATTTTACTTAATTTCTGAAACCATGGAGCTGTAACAACTAAATACCACCAACCTTTTAAATTAATTTTTCACTATTTATTGCAGGTCTGGTTTGTATGAAGTCAAGTACTTCAGTGGTTGAACTTGTTATGCTGCTTTGTTCACAGGTAAGACATTCTCTGGTTTTAAATGTATTAGTTTCTTTGCATCATACTGGCTTACTGCCAGCCTAAGAATTGTACCTTGCTGTTTGTTTCATTCTTCCATTTGGTATAACAACATAAAATTTAATCTTTTCTGATAGCATATAAATTGTAGGTTATTCTTTTAGTACGTTCCATAGTTCCTCTATATTCATAGGTTATGCAACGCGTATTTGCATTTGTATTGTAAAAGTGTATGTCTGTACATTATGCCCTTTTTTTGTGTATGAACTCTCCTTTAAGCCAGTTCTTATCAACAGATACTGTTGTCATAATGTTTTGTTGAGATCTATCTTTGAATTAGTAATTTTTTTTATAACCTTACTTTGTGGTGACTTTATTACTTTTGATATACATGACATAACTTATTGGATGTTTTATGTAGCTGTCAGTATATAAAAAGCAGAGGAAGATAGTTTAGGGAGTCCTCAAGAACCGGCAGAACCAGAGTGTTTCTATTTTCAAAATGCTGCGGTTAACTTTGGGTTATTTTAACAGAGCAGTAATGGGTTTCTCAGAAATCTAAATCAATTAACATTTTGAGTTGCTTTCACAAGTAAAATACTCAAGACTAAAACAATTCCTCATACTGTTTGGATTGTTTATATCTCAATATTAACTTTATTTGTTTTGACAGAAGTGTTATTGGCTAATTTCATATATATAGCCTTTTACTTTAAACTGCATGTAATGTTATCAACAAACACATTAGAATTTGATCACTTTGTAAAATAAGTAAAATACAATGGCCTAAAAGATAACTTTGCAAGATTTTACACATATCTAAAGATTTATTAACAGTGTTCCATTTACCAAGTTCCCCACAGATTTTTAATACCGGTTAAACCAAGCTACTATATAAAAAGCTTAGGTTAACATTATATTCTTACCAAGGAAATATAATTGTCTGTAGCTTTACTTGAGCATTCACTGCTACACATTGAGAACATGCACCAAAAATGTGCTGAAAACAAATTAATTTCTAGGGCTAACTGAAATGAAGATCTACTTTTGAATAATATATTTGAAAATAATTAACATTTACAACTGATTTCCAACTTACCTGCTGTTTGAAAGTCCATAGGTTGTGTTTCTTCAAGCACGTGTCATAAGGAAATCATTAAATCTTGTTTTTCCTTTTTTTTTTTTTTCCCCCCCTCTTTTAGCCAGGGTAGATATTGGTTAGGGAAGAGAAAAGAAAAATACATCCCTGGCAGGGATCCTCGATGGAGTTTGAACTTCAAACCTTCTCCAGCAGGGCACTTGAAAAATTTGTTACCTAATGGTGAAGTCCCAGGTTCCAGGAAAATTCCAAAAGATCGATTAAGGCTTTTGAGCTCTATGTTCTTATCACACAAGTTTCTTTTTTGTTTCTTTTTTTTTTTTTTTGAAACATCTTGAGGGACACAATAACTTACAGTCCTCTCTCTGCTAGCCTTTGGTCTTACTGCAGTTCTCAGGAATAAAGTGTAATGTAACATTAGGGTCTAGTGTCTTTGATGGCCTCATCATCTAATCATAGGTTTAACATTACTCATTTGCTGGCTCCAGGAATTCCTGCCATTAAGGGCCCAAGAGATGAAACTTTGCCTCAGATATTGATTGAAAGGAAGAGAGAGAAATTTAAGCTCTTTCTGCAATGCTTTTTCTTTAGACATCCCAGTAAAGCTATGTAACAAATGCAGCTAAATCAATATGTTATTTTTATGACCATTATAGAGGTTGTTTATTATTTCAAAATATTTTACTATTTTAAAAATAAGATTCCTTTTATACCTGAAATAATGTGAAGAGCCTAATAGTTTTTAAGTTTTGATTATTTATTCATTTTCTTCACTGTTTGCTTGGGGGAGCTATATTCCATCTGCCCAATTACTTGGGGAAATTGCAAGCTTTTAGTTTTTATACCCCGTCTGATACTTCAGGGTTGTTTCCTTATTCTCTAAATAAGGAACATTTTGCCTTCTGGTGTCCGTTTATTACTAAGCACTTGAGAAACTAATGCTACTTCTTGGTAGAGTGATGTTAAATGTTTCTGCAGGAATTGGTCAACAGGGGGCTGTAATGGTGCAAATTGCATTCTCCTACCCTCATCTTGCTAACTCTAGAAGAATTGCTTCTCCACAGAATATTGTGTTTAATCCTATAGATGTACTAAACAATCAGGTCCGTAGTTCTATTCACCTGGAGGATTTACATTTTAAAACTATTTGTCAATAGAAAACACAAGGTAAATGCTATAAAAATACTAATGCAGACGATGGCTAGAAGAGAAGAATGGCAGACAAATATTGCAATCCAGCCTGTAACTAACAGAACTTGGAATTTGGAGTTTAGGAGATGTTATCCACAGCATAATGAGATTAAGTCATCTCTATTAAAAAAAAATAAAATAAAATATATATATATATATACATATATATATATATAGTGCTGCCTGATCTTTTCTGTATGATGAATTAGAGAAATATGAACTGGAAAGACTATATAAAGTACTGGGTTTTCTTAGTAATCCTGTTGTAATTAAGACTTTTCTTCCTAACATGGGTAAATCCTTCATATTCAAATTGAATGACATTTTACAGCTATGTGGGGAAGTTCAAAATATGTCACTCAAAAGATAGATGACGATATTAAAAATCTTTGAAAAGTACAGTTTTGTTTGCACAGAACAGAGTAATTTTAGACATTAAAAAGGAAAGGGAAATGCAAAGTTTGTTTTTCTTTCATTTGCTACAGCAAATTAGATGCTTTTATGCTCTTTATGTTAGAAATTCCATGTTAACGACTACAGATTAGCAAGGATGTCAGATTTTCTTTTTTTTCCTTATCTGAGCTCCTGAATAAAATCAACATTGCCAGCGGCTCACGTCCAAGGTATGGTCTAAATTTACATGAAATATCACATTACAAATGTCTGAAGGTACATGTCATGGATAATTCAGTTCATATGGGCAGCCTTTTAGACTCTGAGGGATATGCAATCAAGCCTTTCCCTCAAAGGAATTCAGAGTTTCTGTGAAAAATACATTTTAAGTTTTAAAGGAACTCCTGTAGGGATAGTGCATCATTTGTGGATTTAGGGAAGAACAAAATGTTATACTCTTTGTACTTTCAGAATCTCTTTTGTAATGTAACTTGCTTCCATGCACCCATTTAATTTTTACTTAGTATTGTCTACTTCACTAGATTAACATTCAGGTTAATTTGAAGGCTTTATTTTCTTTATTTCTTATATAAACAAAAGCAAACATCTAAGTACTTGGGTTTTTTTTCTAGATAATTGATAAAAAACATAGAATGATTTTTAGTTTTCCATAAAATAGGCACTTTCATTTAGGTTTTAACATAAAACGGATGAAGATGTGTTATGTTTGACAAGATCTGTGCTTGATTAACTGGTCTTTGTTCCCTCAGCCTAGTTGAGTATGTCACAGCTGTGTTGCTCTTGGAGTGGCAGATTTCCTCAATAAACCATACAATTTAAAAAACAAAACAAAAACAACCCAAAAAATACCCAAACTCCACAACCACATTAATTTCTGCCATTTTCCTTTTTTACAGCATATATAGATTTCAGTTACTTTTTTCTTAATTTTTTTTTTTCCCCCACCCTAGCCAAAACACTACAATAGTTTCTAATTACTTCCAGATCTTTTGCAAATTTTTTTCTTTGGGGATACAGCTTCTGCAGAAACTGAGTGATGTTATCCCAAAGGAGTTTTATCTCATGCCACTTGTATTTTTCTGTATCTTATCTATTAACATGGGAAATGTATTTTCTTGAACAGAAAAAATTATTTAAGACATCTTGCTACTTGACCCATTAAAAAATATAACTATTATAATGGATAAATGGTTACTTTAGGAAAAAAAAAAAGCTATGCTTTTTGTGATTGTAGAATACATGTAAAACATCTGACAAATTTCAAGATTTTATGATTTACGAGACATGATTCATTCTGTTGATTTCCCCTCCCATGTTAGAAGTTTGATCAAGATGGTAATTCAGGAGCTTCCAGAGGAAATATCAGAACTAGAATGAAAATTAATCTGCTTCTGAATCCCTGTGTTGAGCGGGGGGAAAAATTCTTTTACATGCTATCCCTTGTAAATAGGCTTTTATTAGAAACTTTCTTGTATGAGTGTATGATGTGAGGAGAAGCATATGCATATGCATAACCAAGAAATACTTTACTTAAAAAAGCAATTAAAACCTTTTAGGAGGTTCTCAAATAAATGATGACACATAGACCCTCTTATAATTAAACTGTAAGTAGATTCTGTAAGTTGTTTTATGAAAAATTATAGAGCTTAAAGTGATTTAAATAGACAATGCCAAGAGTATATCCATAACTTGACAAACTCCTGTTAAATGAGTAAAGTGAACTTCAGTTAAGCCTTTCAAACATCAGTTAATAGTGTGGGCCTCATAAATGAGTTGTGCCTGTCCACATTGTCTTATCTATTAACCTGGAAACTTAGAAGCTGCTTGGGCTGAATCCAGTCTGTCTCTCCATATCACAGGCAGCCATTCAGTACCTACTTAATCAAAAAAGATCTGTGAAAGATCTGCTCCCATGCAGCACAGTCCATAAAACATTTTCCATCAGTTTGACACATGTAAAACATAGTAGCTTTAAACTGCTATGTATACAACTGTAAGATGGCAAAATGGGACAGAAAGCAGGAGAGAATGGATGGTGAATTAGTGCATTACTTGTTGTTTTAAGTGACAAGAAAAATTTTGAAACAATATAAAAAAATTAATCCAAGGACAGGTGGAAAAACCAAACAAACCAACCCCAAAAGATGTGCCTTAGCAGTGCAAATTCAAAGGAAATTCTCACCGAGGGGATAGCTATAGCTCTGAGAATACAGGAAGACCCATCAACCAGGCACTGGAGAGATTTCAGTATGCACTAAATGTGCATTCTGCCTTAAAGTATTAGATAGCTCTTGGGCTTCAGAAACTGGCAGCTGCCCAACACAGAAACCAAGAAAAAGAAATCCTATTCTGGTCCCTACAGTCGACTAGAAGACCTGAAGTATGGGATTCATATAATAGAAAATTAATCCATGCTTCTTGATACTAACAGTACACTATTCAAGGCTTTCTAGAAAAGCTCAAGTACAAATTCTGCAGATGTGTTGTACAGTGCCTTCTTATCAAACACCAGCCTCAAAGGTATCTTATTTTTCTGTACTATACTATTTGTATGTCTACTTAAATTTTATGTATTATTAGAAACCTTTTACTTTTTGTTATAGATTTATTTTTAATAATGTTGTATGTGTACTTTTGTTGCCAGTGTTAGATTGTAATTTAATTATGCCTGTTGGTCCTTATTTATTCTTTCCAAAGGTATTCCTAGAGGTCTCATATTCCTTACTTTTTGTTTAATAAGTGGTAGCTCTTTCAGAGTAACTATGATAGCAGCACACTGACAGAGGTGTTTGCTATTTGTCTTTTTAACACCAATTGTGGTAGGAAGGCTGAAGACAAGTTAAATAATGACTGCTTCTCTTAAATCTAGAGAACAATGAACCTGTGACTTTTATCTGTTTAGGAAATTAAGTCCAATATAACTTCAGGGGTAATATTAAGGTTGGTTATGCAAATTCCTATGGAGGTATAATTTTTTAACCTTCCTTTTTCCTAATCATGAAACAAGTTGGATGTTTTACCTCTGGCAGTGTTTTCCCATTTGTCCTGTTGGATCATCTGTATTTGTACCAATGCAACTAGGAGAAGACAATTCTGCATATTGTATCACTGTAAAAGTCTGAATTAAAATTTGAAGTAGAAGGGAAGGATACATAGAAATGCACAAGCAAATACACAGAAACTCATAATCCATTTTTCCAGCATATCTTGAATACATTTATCCTAACAATGTTCTGCATCTGCTACCCTGCTTCTGTCCTGCAGCTTCTTCTCTGCTAAGCTCACTTTTGTACTGGTGCTGCTATTTGTAAGACTTAACTCACAAGCACATCTGAAAACCTTTCAAACGCTTGTTTCCTGGTTAAGTGGTTTAAGATGGCTGAGACCCTAGTTCAAAAGCCACCAGAGCTACTCAAAAGAGAAGGATTCAGGATTGCAAATCTGAGAGCACTGAGAAGAGGGAGAATGCCACTCGTGTTTTCATGGCAACAAGCTGTAAATTCAGCTCTCTGTATCTAATGTTACAATGTTACTCTTAGGCTGCAGTTTCAATGATCAGTTTAGGTTTCTCCCTGGCCCAGATCACCCCAGCAGAGGTATTCTCCATGCCTAGCTCCATATTCTTGCTCACCCTCTTTCACCAATACATGCAGTGGTGGAAATAGTCACATCAAAATAAAAAGTAAGTCTGGATAAAATAGTAATTTTGAACTGATTATACTTCTACAATAGCCATGAAAGCAATAGCACATAGCAGGTGGCAGGTAAGATGTCTGAGGCTATAGAAAAGAAAGGCTGCCTCTGTCAAGAAAAAGAAGGGATAAATGGCATTTGATAGGAGAGGAATAAGTTAAAACAAGAACAAAAATCCCACAGGTGGTCATACACTGGACAGAGCACTAGAAAGGTCTAGTCATGAAAGTGTCAGTCATGTATCTCCAAATTGAGGCTTTGAAACTTCTCTTTTTACCACAAGCTCAAATTTAAATTCAGTAAGTAAAATCTTTGCAGCTGAAGTGATTACTTTCTCTAGTATTGTTGTCCTCTCTGGACTATATAAAGGTCTGGCAAGAGAGAAACAACATTTCTACTGTGTCCTTGTCATTATCAAATATGCGACAGCCTAAACATGTACTTATGTTCTGATGTTGATTTGGAGCTCTTCAAAATCCAGAACCTAAATAGGTTTTTATACACACTTAGTGTAAATTCCAGAACCAGAAATGAACTCTAGTAGAAACTACAGGGAAATAGAAAACTTTTTTTTTCCTCTAGAAATTAAGGGGGAGGTGAATGAGTTGGGTTTTGTTTGGTTGTTCTGTCTTTTTTTTTTTTTTTTCTTTGGAGTTTCTCACTTGCTTTATAAAATTCTGGAAGTTTTCCAAAATATAATGATAATAATAAAAAGCTAAATTATCATGTTAAAGAGGTGTCAGAGACTTTTCTTGCATTAATTCCTTGTCCATGTGTGGAATGTCTTCCAGCCCACTCTGTCTTCATCTCTTGATGATCTGCTTCTGATAATCTAACTTTCAAATGCAAACCATCAGTTTATTCTCTCCTGCTTGTTGCTCAATTTTACTTGATTATTCTATGAAATCTCTTTCCAGATCCTCAAACACTTAGAAATCTATTTCTGTGTTTTGCCTTTAGTAATAAGCAGTATCTATTCTTCAATATCTTGCTTACACCAGAGTCATTATGGAATTTCTGGTCTTGCCTGTTCTTGTCAGTCAAAAAATGTCAGAGCACATCAGTGACCTGGTGATAGTAACCTCTTGTAGATTCATGGCAAAACAGGAAGGATCATAAAACCAGAAGAATTACTTTCCCCA
Organism: Megaceryle torquata; assembly: GCA_024611175.1. Lineage (NCBI taxonomy): Eukaryota > Metazoa > Chordata > Aves > Coraciiformes > Cerylidae > Megaceryle > Megaceryle torquata. The sequence continues at coordinate 1,943 of JANIJG010011460.1, read as the reverse complement.
TATCCTAATATGGCAAGGTGTCTTCCCCTGACTTCTCTGTTAAGTTGCCTACAATTGAAAAGGATCTTGCATCAGAGAAAAACACCTAGAAAGTCAGAGTCAGCTGGCATTTCTTAAAGGCCTGAGAAAGGGTGCAAAGATTCATTATTGGAGACCATCATTATTAATAAATACGCCATGGTTTTGAGGGGGTTTACTATATAATGGAGACAATGTGAGGAGTAGTTTCCTGTACATCAAAAAGTCTTCTCTTTTATGGTGCATTTTGGAAGACTTCAAATTAATTATCCACCTCTAACATCAAAGATTGGTTAAGTAATAAGTGGCTTTTATGATTTAATAGCTATACCTGGCAACACATGTTAATAATAATTTTAGTGTCTCTTAAATGAAGAACTATTTTTCCAGTCAGGAACTAAGCTCTAGAAGTTGTGAAAAACCATGTATTTTCTAACATTTCTATTTTCTACAGACTTCTTCTGTCTGTATTAGAAGATATACAGAATTTCTACAAGGTGATGAAGGTTAATATTGTATCATCTAAATAAATTTGGTCATTTCCCCAGTGTTGTTTGGGTAATGTAAACAATTGTGGATTTATTTTTTTTTTTCTTCCTCTTTTCTTCTAAGATACCCATGAAATGTTCCTCTGGTAACATTTCACTTCATTTCCAAGATAAATTGGGCAATTACAACAGGTGATTGGAAGGGCAATAGGTCTGTGTGTTTCCAAGAAAGCAAAAAAATTAATGTATTACTCCAAGTCAAGAAAATAGAGGAAAAATGAGGCTTTAGTCTTGTAAAAGTTAAATCTAAGACTTCCTATCATCTTTGCTGTACTGTTACAGGCATATGCATTTAAAAGGTGTTGTGAAAGTTTCACATTCTTTTCCTTTCTGCGATTTGACCAAATGCCTGATGTATTCAAATACTTGCAGAATTGCGTTCCAGTAGGATGTCATCAGTCCTTCTGCAACTTCCTTATTGTGGGAAATAGATGCTTTTAAGATGGATGACCTATCATAAAATTCTAAAATTGATCCCAAATTTACTTGAAAAGTAGACCAAAAATACATTTTATCTTCTGTCAGCAGTATACATGTGTATGTGAGAGAAGGATAAAAGCAGTAAAATTGGAATTCTTAGATCTGGTTCTCCATATCTTGGTTCTTCTGGGTTTACCTACTTTTAATGGACATAGTTTTCTGCCATAAAGAAACATTTACTTCAATCTTGTAACATTTCCTTTGACTCTTCCCTCTTAAATGAAGTCAAGCAAGTTACTGGTGATTTCAAAACGTAACTTAACAACATGGAGTTCAAATCAAAGCTAAATTATATTCATGTTGTTAATTACAAACACATTTTTATAAAATTTCTTTTTCCTTCTCCTGACAGAAGGTAGCACCTGTTCAGCTCTGTACAAGACTTTAAACATATTCATGGGTCTAGAAAGAAGAATGTCAATATAATAGTATTTCGTCTGTCTCAAGAAGTTATAATTTAAATACAGTTGTTGAAGTTGTACCTTTGAATAGAAAATTCAATCAATATTCAATATGATGAAAAGGAAAAGAATATCCAGATCAGTTTAAGATGTGGAGAATAGAGAATTACAAAGACAATACAACTGATCATGACAGTGACACATGTAGTGGAAGGAGAATTGTGGGGTAATAACTACACCAGGTATCTGTCCAAACTGCAGTTTGGTGAGTTGTGATTTGTGACAGAATTTTTAAATTCCTTGCTAAATGTGGAAAGGGTGAGAGCTCTCCTCTAAATTATAAAAACTCTGAGAATAACTATTCCTTTTTTTTCTAAAGATATTATTTCATATTTTCTAATCTTGAATAAAAAATTTTAAAGTTGTTGTAAGCAAAAGTTGATTTGGAAAGAAGTATAATATAAACTAAAAAAATATTCTTAGCATACTAAGCCTA
>JANIJG010011459.1:18873-39640 GCA_024611175.1 Megaceryle torquata | reverse complement strand
GTGACGTTGATGACAGGACAGAGTGTCTTCTCGGCAAGTTTGCTGACGACATGAAACTGGGAGGATTGGCAGATACACCTGAAGGCTGTGCAGCCATCCAGCGAGACTTGGACAGACTGGAGAGCTGGGCAGAGCAGAATCTAATGAGGTTTAACAAGGATAAGTGCAGAGTCCTGAATCTGGTGAAGAATAATAAAGTACACCAGTACAGATTGGAGAAGGGATTTAATAAATGTTTATAAATATGTGAGGGCTGAGTGTCAAGAGAAAAGGGACAGCCTCTTCTCACTCATGCCCTGTGATACAACAAGGGGGAATGGATGTAAGCTGGAGCACAGGAGGTTCCACCTTAACATGAGGAGGAGCTTCTTTACTGTAAGGGTCAGAGAGCACTGGAACCGGCTCCCCAGAGAGATTGTGGAGTCTCCTCTGGAGATTTTCAAAACCCACCTGGATGCGTTCCTTTGTGACCTGTGCTAGATTGTATGATCCTGCTCTTGGCAGGGGAGTTGGACTTGAAGATCTCCAGGGTCCCTTCCAACCCATGACATCCTGTGATCCTGTGAACTATCATGGCTTGTCTGAAGGACTGAAAATTGATTTTGGTGGTAATGTCAATTGAGCTTTGCACAAGTTGAATGTATAATTGAATGAAACCTTTGAATTTTTACTTCTCTGATTACATATAGAGAAAAATCACTTCTCCTTTATAGCCTACTTTCTTCTGAAGCTGTATGCTTCATTCCACCAGAATTCCTGAACAGAGGATGGCTATTACATTTCTGATGATATTCAAATAAACAGCCACTGAAAAAATATTAGCTGAAAAGCTGAGCTATCAACTTTTAAACACATTATTTTAGAGCATCTTTCAGTTGTATTTTACAACATTTAAAGGAGATGTTTCTTGTGTAGTTTTTATCCTTTTGTAAATGCAAAATTTTTAATCTGAGATGTATAAAAAATGGGGAGACCAGACCGCTAGAGGAAGAAACAAAGACAAAAAGGAAAAAATCAACCAAACAAACAGTGGAAGGTTTGAGAGGTCTTTGGAAGGAAAAAAAATAGACAAAAGCAATGAACAAGAGAAGCACTAGAGTAATTTCACCAAGATTTTATTTGAACTAGGGAATATCAGTCAACCTGCTTAAGCCTGGTTCGCTCACTCACTCACCCATTCTCTCAGGTATCTCAGAGTAACTGAGGACAAAGAAATTTTCAGGCAGTTTTTCTCCTTGAAAAGACAGTTCATTTCAATGACTGTATTAATGTAAAGTGTTGGTGGACAGTTCAGCATCACTTTCAGAAAATTCAAGTTCTATATTAAAAGCACGCTTGTTTCAGTCCTGCAAGTAAATGCATGCTGGGAATTATTATATTTATAAATTTTACAGAATTTGGCCTTCAACATGGCACTGTGATAAAAATGCCCTCAGTGCAAAAACAGTGAAGAATTGTTGGAAAATTAAGGCACATGTTTTTCTGTATAATTTTCTTCAGTTTGGGTAGATATTAAAAATTCTACCTATTATAAATGTTAACTTTCTAGCCCTACATTTTAAAGCACTGCTTGTGAAGAAACAGAGATGCTGCCAAGAGCTTCAGGCTAAATTATTTTGGATCCTAACTTGTCAGGAAGCTTCTGTTCTGAAATGCTCCACATAGCTGGCAGGACAACTCACACAATCAAATACAATAAATCAATAAACTCTTGGAGCTGGTTTTAAATGAAAACTATTAACATTTCAGAAAAATATAGGGACATAAAGAATTAAAAAATACGTAGTGGAAAAAAAATAGTCAAACAAAGCAATGCAATAAAAAATCATGAAAGAAAATCAAAGCAACTCAGCTTATTCCTGGCAAATTATCAAAATGATAAGAATTAAATTTTAAAAGTCCTGACAACTGCGAAGAATGTGAATGCATAAAATAATGAGGAAATACGAGACACTGACTAAGGTTTGTTTTAAAAACTATGACTGTTATCAACATTGTATGAGCACATTTTATGAATATTTCCATAAATGCTTATATTTTCTTTATAAATTAAAAGAAAAGCTAGCTGAGTTGTCATGGATTCTGCCCCCCAAACTTTACAAACCACCATTAACATTAGCTTCTTCTTTTTGCTTTTTTTTTTTTTTTTTTTTTTTTTTGTCATTACAACAGTTACGGTATAGGGGAAATGCTATTTTTAATATTCTGTTTTCTGTCTGACAATATGCCTTCTACTCTTGCTATCCTAGGAAATCAAAGGCATATAGTTAATATATTCATCCACTCACATTAGTGCATTCAAATACATAACTCATTCTTGGTGCACATTCTGAGTACATATGGGTGAAAAATATTTTTATTGTCAGATGAATGAATATGAGGACATTTACTTCAACAGCATAAGAATAATCTTTCTACAGCATTTCCAAAATATACATTTTAAGGAAGTCTCGTATTCGATTTTTTCCTTTCTCCTATTCAAAGGATAAGGTGCTCCTCGGATTTTTCCAAATTCAGTTCTATTCTGAGGAATATATTCTATATCTGGAGATGGAAGGAGGATTCTCAAGCAACACTTTGTCTCACTGTATCTGTAAACAGAGGAGAGGAATTTATAATACAAGATGGGAAAGTCCTAATGAGTTATTTTATCACCAACTAAAGGGGAGCTTCTCAATAGGATAAACATCAGAATTCAAATATATTTTAAATAGAAAACAAAAATATTTTTATTCTAGTAAAAAAAGCCATGCAGATTTTCTAAACATACTTTTTCTTATAAGACACTGCTGATCTCAGATAAGGTATTGTGCAATTCATTGATGTGGTCTCCTACCATACCACTGGTGCATTTCTAACCTCATAAACCCGTTGAATCCTTATTTTCTAAACACTGTTTGGCTTAGACTTGTTCTAACAAAATTACTATTACATCATCTTTCATAGTATCTACATAAACAAAGAATGATATCTGCCAACACCACATTATTACTCTCAATGCAAATAATTAAGTATTTTTATTATCCTAGTGTTTTTCATTGCTGTGATGAATTAAAACAATTTATTTCGTTTCTACACTTTCTTTAGTGATCGTGAGGATTCAAAAATATATTTCAGTGAATACCAGAGAAACTGGAGTGTCAGAAGTCAGTGAAAGACAATTCTTCACACCTGCCTCACTCTACTACCCTTTAGAACACAATGGAAATTCTTTTAGGCTAGTTGGGTAGCTGTGAAGTGGTTATTTTACAGATTCTTGTTAGTCAGTTCTTTTCAAATCATACTGAAAATGGGTGAGGATAAAATGTGAAACTTTATTTAAAATATACAGAACAATCAATCCAGCTGCAAATGTTTTTAAAACTTGGAGATGAGAAAAATATGCTTAGATAACCCTGGAGACTGCAAATGTAAGTTAATCTTTTATCTCTTTTACTAGTTTCCTTTGTTGAGAAGGTGGTAGTCAAGTACTGAGGATTCACACACTCCTACTCCTCCTCTAAGAAATCCATTTTATTTTATGGTCAATCTTCCCTTCAGTGCCTGCCAGGGGTGCTACATGGATGCTTTCACTCCAGAACCATCATATTCTCTTCCTAATGGAAATGGTAGGACTTCACTTCCATAGGTATTACTTCATTACAGTGGAAGTTCTCCCTTGCAACTGTTTGGCTTTCCTTTTCTCTTTACGTGAAATAATGGCTACTCTTCATTGAGAAATGCTGAACTTCACAGTTTGTATCAATCTGTACACTAAAAACGTACTTACTATAAACTCACAGACATGTTAATTATATGCAGATTATTAGTAATTCTTGGTTAGTACCAGACTTTGTGGTGATCAGCCACTCTGAAGTGACTCATCCCCTGACAATTTTTCTTTGCATATTATGACAGCAAGGAATTCTATTTCTCCACACAGCAGTGCTTTTCTGCAACTTGCAGACTATTTGCATCAGAAGCAGTGCCTATGCTCACACTAGTTCAAGCTTGTCTAACAGAGGACCCCGGGAGTTAGAAGCCAGTTGGCTGGACACCATATTTAAGTGTATTGTAAAGAAACTATAGGAAGAAGATATGTTCCAGAGCCAGTTGGCTACTGCAACTACAAAACCTGATTTTTAAGCAAGTATTGTTAGGACCAGCAAATAAGTATTTATAGCTTCCCATTAGTAGTCCCATTGACTCACAGTGGAAAACACCATACTTGGCAGAATCTGCCAAATAAGGTTATAAAACAGACTGCAGCTTGTATTTATGATGTATTAATGTTGTATCTAATTCAAGTTGTTATTTGTAATTACTGCTTAATTGTCAAAAATCATAAATATTTGAAAGTATTCCTTTTACCCTATGAATAATATTCTATAGAAGAAATGTCTGAAATTCAAGCTTCCTTATTCTGTGACCTCCCTTCCTTACTGCCCATAAGTTTGAGTTGAGATATAGTTAGAAAATATTTAGTGGATTAAATTACAATCTAATTTAATTATGTCAGCTATTCTATTTAAAATTTAAGTATTTTCCTTCAGATAATTCCAATTCTACTGTTTCCTTTATTTCTGTATCTCAGGAAAAAAGAAAAAAAAACAAAACCAAAACGAAAATAAAAACCCAAACAAAGCGGTTCTTTGATTTTCCACATTCCAAACATTTTAAGAGCTCTCTAAAACAAAAAAAATAATCAGTCATGATTTACATAAGAAACAATTTCTCTTGTGTTCATCTCAAAATACTGCATATTATATTACAAATAAAGAAGTAAACTCATATAAGTTCTCTGAAACTATGTTCTTCTATAAAACAGCACAATTTTCTCTTTTTCATAAAAGCCATAAGAATTTCTGCCTAAAGCATTTTAGGAGTGCAAATCAATGCATAAATCTAGAGTACTGTTATACATGGTGAAATAAATTATTATACAGATACTGTTCCTTTAAAGAGAGAATAGCCTCGCTTCAAGATCCAATAGAGCAGATGACAATAAATGTAATGTCTTTATTCCAAGAAATGGAACATTTCACACAATTAGCAGCTGTAGTCAACATTATTAGCTGTGACTTGTAAGTGCTGCTGCCTGAAAGACTATAGTAAAGAGTAACAGAACTGGTCATTTTCCTCCTTTCTGTAATTTTAGTATTTTGAAATATTTTATGAAACTGGAATTAAAACGTAAAAATAAAATCTAAAAATGCTTAAGACGTAAGACAAAAATATAATGGAATAATCATATTTTAATGTTTTGACAAATTTTAAAACATTAAATGTAAGATAACCATTAAAATATATTACAAGTTTAACAGCCTAAATATTTTTGCACCTTCCTATAGTTTCACTGGTATCAGGAAAGCATTTTAACTATGGCGAACTGTCTTTTCATACAGAAAATATAATTCCTTTGAATGTGGCATACTTGAAACATCCTACTTAGAAACTTTTAATGCATTCCTATTAATTGTCTTAAATACTTCAAAAAACAAGACTAATATAATCATCACTCATGCTTCTAGTGTATCAAACTGGTTTTGGGTTTTTTTACTAAGCATAAACTAAAAACTGATTAATAGCTACTTTGTAGAAATATATTTATTTTTTATTTGCCCCTATACACATCAGTGGATTCCCAGGTCCTCCAGTTATCTAATCCACTGTTAATTTCCTCACTGAGACAGCTAGACAAAGCCTTAGCTTTCCCTGCAGTCAACAGAAAGAGGCATTGCCATGATCAATCCTGCTGAAATGTATTGTCTGTGGGTAATGAATATATGGGTTCTGTGATGAGCAGCTTCCTACTTTAGAGGACTCAGTTAGTAAATAAACTTATGTGCTATAAGTAAAATGTGCAGACCTGTGAGGTGGGTTTATTTTTTGCAATTTATCATAAAGCTCTAGTATCAGTGTTCCACAGGTGTCTGTCTAAAATTAGAAATGTCCTAAAAAGGTTGGTATATGTTTTCCTCCAGAAAAACACTAAGATTGCTGTTGGAAGTTTGCGCTTTACAGATATTAAATCCACATATGCAGCTTTCTCCCTCCATCTTGTTTAGTATCTGCAAAAAAACAGATCAGTATCTAGTACTGTAATGCCTTTATCCTAGCAAGCATAATTTATGTATCTTTTTGTTTCTTTTTTTTTTCCCTGGGGAATTTCTAGCAGCAACATATTTTCAAAACAGACAGATATTTTTATATTGTTTTTAACACAAAAATTGACAATTCCATCTTAATGTGAGGATAGCATTTTTTTTTTAAAGTGATATGCCCTTTCTAAATATCTGAATGGCTGGCATTTAATAGCTAAGCACTTAACTTTTATCCATTATAATTTTGTTCTGCACTTAACTTTTATCCATTATAATTTTGTTCTCTTTGTTTTCTAAATTTCTACATTACTTTGCAAATGCTGTAATGTTGTTTTTTTTTTCCCTGTCATAGAACATGATGAAAAGTTAAAATTCAGGTGACAGTTGTTTCTTGCATCTATTTTAGGTAGGAACAGGGACATGTTCTCTGAAAGTGAATATGAAAGTGCTGGTTCTCATTCATTGAGGAAAACAGCTGCAGTGGTATAAAACTTTGCTGTCCCCTCACTGGCTGCTTTGCAAGCCCCACTGCCTTGATTCAAGCTGTCAGTAGCAAACACTTGCCTAACAGTGTCTGTATTTTGCCAATCAAGGGTCTCTTGGGAAGTTCCTCCCTTAGGAGGCTACAGATATGGCTGAACTAGGAAAGGTTGGGAGGCAGACAACTAGTTTTGTCACTTTATAACCTATTGGACACAGATTTTCCAGATCTTATCTGTCATCAGAGACTCATCTGATGTTGGTGTTTGAATAACATGTGTGCTTTGCCTCAGTTCAAGCATCTAAACAGCAGTCTGTGGAGCAAAAGGTCTAAATTATCTCTCAAATCAAGAAAGTCATTGTGTTGAACTCTGTAAATACTAATTTTCTTTTCACTCATTCTTCACAGGAAATGAAATGTTGATTTATTATCCAGAGTGATTATTGTATTGTTCCTGCTGATAAAACAGGTCTGACATATTATTCTCAATCCAGCTGATAAAAACACAGTATAGATATGCTTAGCCTAACACTGGAGGAATAAAAAGGTCTCTTTCCTTCTGACAAGACTAAATTATAACAGCAGTAATGAAGTAGGAACTATATGATTTTGCTTTATTGCAGTAAACACATTCCCCAAATTATTTGACAAAGCAGCTTATGCCTGATGTAAGAGGAAACTTGCAGCATTAACATGAAATACCATATAATAAAATAATTTTGTTGTATGTGCACATGCCACACTTTATTACATTCCTTAGACTTTCCATTAAGAACTCCTTCAGATTTTGCAGTCCTCAACATCTGGTTGTGAAGGAAGTGCTTCACAACTTGATCTCTAATAAAATAGTTGTTCTTTCACATAAAGACTGACCAAGGCTTTCTAGAATTCTGCCATAATGATGAACATAGATCTGGGGAGCTAAGCTCCCAACTTGTACAGTGAATGATCTAAATAGAAACAGAAAACTATTTAAAATAAACTTGGGATGCAGTCAGAACTCAAAGAAACTGTCATTAGCTTTACATTTGTTTTCAGTAAATCTGGTTTCTCTGGTTTCAACGGCTAATTTATTTAACTTCTGATATAATCAAGCTCATTAATAACCTTGCCTGTACTTAGACTTGCTGGCATCATAGGAAATAAAAAAAAAATTAAACTAGCATTATTTGAAGTAGCCAGATGATGTGTATCCTTAATTTGCCAGACACCAAAGACAAAGATTATACATTATTGCTAATGTATAACATGAATACATTGTTGAATTTTTGGTAAGTGAAAAATAATTTAAAATAAATAAATACATAAATAAATAAAATACATGCTATCTACAGTCACCTTCTGTTCAGTACTATCTACTCCACTTTTCAGCAATGGGGGAGCCTTCCAGAGGAAGATGAGACAGAATGGCAATCATTACTCAAGAAGAATTAAATCCATAATTCAAAAGTCCTAACATAAACTATGACTGACTGCTCTGTTCTTCACAGGTAAAATCTGAGAGCCACTATTCTACTGCCACAGGAATCATGACCATTCCATTGTCACATTTTGAATATGCATTGTCTGGCTTTCATGGCTGCAAAAGCCTGAAGAACTTCCTAAAAGTTATTACCATTGTTATTCTCACAGAAGTTTTCAAAAAGGGCATAGCCCATTCAGGTTCACTAATCATACTGATCTGCCTATGTGTCTATAAATATACAGACTAAGCGCTGAGAGTAAGATCTATTCTTACCTCAGTAAATCATACCATAGGGTAAAAAGGGAAGCTGTATTGCTATATCTTCCTCATGGCTGCCCTCCTGTGGCTTTAAGTGAAAATCAGTGAAGGTGCTCAAACAATTTGCTATGGCTCCAATTGCACTCCCTCATATAAGGGCGGGCTATAAGAGGTTCCCCTTTAGATCATTTAAATCATTTGTTACAGAATCTTAGTTTAAGGCTCTGCTTGTTGCAGGATGAGTGATTTGCACCTCACCTAATAAAAGGTAGCAGTACAATTTACTGAAGTAGATTATTGATTTGAAAAAACTTAGTGATTTTCATAAAGTTTAGTAAAAATCAACAAAAGTTAATTGAGCTTTATTTTGAACACAAGGTCACTATGTTACTTACCATAAAGCAAATTGATTAAAACAACTGGATTACAACACTGAAGCAAGTATATATATATATATGTGTGTACATACACAATGAAAATTACTTGGAGTTGGGCTAGTGTGTTTTCCACAGGGGTTGGGAATAGATGGGGTAAGAGTGGCCCTCCTGTTGAATTACCAGGGTTTCAGAATGGACTCTCTTGCTCTCTAAACTCCTTCTCAGAGAGGAGCCTACATGTGACTAAATGCAATCTTAGATCTGATTGGTGGGCTATGGCTATGAATATTGAGGATATTCAGAATACTGGAGGTAAAGGAAATCCTGATAGGTCGTGAGGTTCAGAAATGACCCCCTCACCCTATGAACTTCAAAGTGATGTTAAATCCACCCCTAGTCCCAAACTTGATGTAAGGATATAGAGGGAGATGGGCAGGAAATGCCCTCCCATTCAGTCATGGGGTTCAGAATAGACCTTTTTGCCCCCCAGACTTCTTTGGATAGTAAGGTTAGATCTACTTGTAGTCACGGACATAGTCAACCATTTATGTCAAAGGCAATTTGGGTATTGGAACTTGTGGTACTTAATGTGGTACTGTGGTTCTTATGTAAACTTGAGGTAGCAGCAATTAAGATAGCAGTAATTCAGAGAAATAGCAGCAATTCAAGTATATTAACACTGTTATGGCAATTTATAGAATAGCAATACTTAACCAGTTCAAGTCAATAGTCGGTTATAGTAAATCCAGCGATTCACATAAGATTTAGCAAGGCTCATTAAGCAAAAGTAAATGACACACATATGCACATAGTTATATACAATTATAGAGTTTAACATATACATTTGCATTTCTGCAAATTATAGTAGATTTGGGTACCCTAGGATATCCAGGAATTTCGCAAATCGCAAAATAGAGATCATGAATACTCACTTCTACCTTTGTTGGTTTATTACAAGCAGTCTTCCTTGTTGTCAGTCTTTGCAGACGGACAGTGATTCTCTTTGACAGCTTATCACAAGTGGATTGTCTTCCCTTCATCAGCTTTACCAGTGGATGGTCAAAGTGAGCTTAAAGTATACCAGCTGCATATGATCCTCACAGAAGAATAATCCCTGTGCTGACTGTTCTACCCAAATGCTCTCTCACTTCACTGAATCTGAACAGGGAAAAAAAACACAACAGAAAAAACCCCATCCTACTCTTTTGCTCTCTTAAGCATCCTAATGGGCCTTCTATCACAAGGAAGGAGATAGAGGATGTGGAAACTGGAATTAGAATCAGTTTCCTTTAGCTAGTTACTGGGCTTTATGCTTCATCATCTCTGAATGCCATTGTCCAGATAAGCAGTATGGTTTCAGAGACTTGGTTTCCAGTGCAAGAAAATATGCTTAACATCTGTTCAGGACTTTATTTCTCTGAACATTTTGAAGGATTTTGAGGATAAGTCACCAGCCTCATTTGAAAAGGACACCAGCTGCATACCAGAAGAATTCCTGCCTACAGGAATATTTTGTAAGGAAGCTTATGTATCAAACACCGAGTCTCTTTAGCATATATAAATTATCCTCAATGAAAGCTATAGGTAAAAACTTTCAGTGTGATCAGCATAGCTGTGCTGATTTCTAAACTACATGAACTCAAACTATCAATCTTTCTCCATATGAATTAATCCTAAATATACCTATATAATTTACCATCACTGCTTTGCTAAATGTTCCCAGGAACTTGCTGAAGCCAGGAAACTGAGCAGAAAACCAATACTTTTTTTTTTTTATTTCATGATTTACAAGGTCCATTTTAAAAGCAAACCTTTCAATTTGATATAGAAACAGTAAATGTACTCTGGGGATAGTTTCCAATGGGTTTCTCAAGCTTATTCATCTGTGTGAAACATTTAAAAGTAAATCACTTGACAAACACTTCCTTTTGAATACTACTAGGAAAACATTTTAAAGAGGCATTGCATTTTTTTACAGTCAAAGAACAAGTAATTAAGCATACAGTCAAACCTTAAAACAATTATCTCAAAAGCCCTAAAATAGATCAGAAAAAAAGAATGCAAAATAAAAATAATTAAATGCAAGTTAAAAAAAATTCAGTATTCTGGCTTGAAGAATCAAGATCTGAAATTAAGAACTGTCAGATACCAAGTTATAGTAAGTACTGTCTTAAAATTTCCAGTAGTGGGTCACTGTCACTCAACTTCTCTACTGTAGAGTGACAAGAGTCATAGCAGACTGCATGAAAAAATTTTAAGAAGTCTTCATAAGTCATTTAATGGAAAATTTTGACATAGGTAAAGGAGTTAGTACAAAAGAATGACAAATTCTACTAAATTCAAATCAATTAAAAATACACATACCAAAAAAAATACCTCTGTTACAGATACTTTTCGTTCTTATTTGGTTTCTTAGATTGAGAGAAGTATTTTATCTTCCCAATGTAAATTCTATAAAATATTATATCTAGATTATGTCATAAATAATGTGGTATTTACAGCTGCTAAATTATAAAATATATTCTTGTACTAACAGGTAAAAATTCTACCTTTCAGATAAAGAACCTTGAAATGCTGCATGAGGAAAGGAGACACTGCTTCAGCCATTCTCATTCATCCACATGTACAGTTGAATCTACAAGAGATATTGTAAAGTACACACTGTAATTAAAACAGTTTTCTTCTTTGCTATATGCTGAACAGACATGTGAAATTGTATTTCTGTTAAACGAAAACACTTGTATGCCCTTTTATAATTAAATATTATGCAGTCTTTAAATTTATAGGAGATGGATTAAAAGAGATAAAATAGGCAAAGTACCGTGAAGTTTCAATGCATAGATTTGGAGATCCAGAAAAATCTCTTCCAAGAAATGACTTGCATTTTATCAGAGATAAAGAAAAATATTTAAAATACATTAGAAAAATTGCAGGGACTAAATATTCATAGTAACATGAGGAACATGGCAAAACCAACTGGTTAGATTTGTGAACATGGGCAGACTTGAAACTGGAACATTAATGTGATAGGATTCAACAAATGTAGCTATTTACAGTGTTTCTGTGTTCACCTAGAATTCTGTTAGCTTGGTGTATGTGTTGTGATTAAAAATAAAAACAACAAAAAAAGGACATCTGGGTCACTGGTGGTTTTTCAAGAAAAAATGGATAACAGAAAGTATGCTTTACTGAGCCGACTATTACAGGTGGTTTAAATCCTCTCTGATTCTGACAATAATCTTTACGCCAATGAATAATAAAGAATGACAAGTAAAAGTATGACAGATAGTCAATCTAGTGTATTCAGTCAAAACAATGAGAAGAAAAAGAAGTATTAGACTATCTAAGTAATGGTCATATAGGAACTGTGAAGCAATGTGCATCAATTGAAGATGTGAATATCTATAAAAATAAATAAATATTTAATTCAAGAAAAAATATTCTCATACAAAACTATGTTAAAATTTTTCTTCTTTCTTATTCTTTGTTTATGGGCTTAAAATTTAAGTTTTAAAATTTAGATAAGACATCTTTTAAATGTCTATTGCTTGAAACTGTGTATGGAGGATTTTCACTAACTCCACTAACAAATATCCTCTGTGTTGACTGTACTAAGATAAAACCAATTAGGAATATGTTTTGTATAAATATTAATGGTATTCAGAGACCACACTATGACAAAACTACATAGATACATAAACGATGTAGTCATCATCATCTTGTTTGGAAGAAAACATTACACATGACTTCTGTGAAAACTAAGTGAGGAACAAGAAATTTAATCAAAGTAATATGAAATTACAATGGTTACTAGATGCTTAAAGGTTTGATTTACTTTGTTTTGATTTTCAGTAAAGTATTGTATTGAGTCTGACTGAGATGGAGTTTATTTTCCCCATAGCAGCTCTCCCAGTGGTGTGCTTTGTATTGAGAGGTGGAAAGGTGCTGATAACACACCCGTGTTGTGGCTACTTCTGGGCAGGGCTTGCACAGCACCAAGGCTGTTTTTGTCAACATTCCCCCTGCAGTGGGATGGGGTGGACAAGATCTTGGGAGGGGACACAACTGGGACAGCTTGACCCAAACTCACCAAAGGGATATTCCATACCATATGACATCAGCTGAACTATAAAAGCTAAGAAAGGGGGGTGGGGGGGGTGGGAAGGCATTGGCTTGTCCTCCAGAGCAACCACTATGCATTTGGAACCATGCTTCCCAAAAAAGGCCAGACATCACCTGCTGATAGGAAGGAGAGAAAAACTCCATTTTCTTTTGCTTCTGCAAGCGGCCTTGTTTTGCTTTTTCATTAAACTGCTTTTGTCTTAGCCCACGAGTTTCATCTTATTTTCTTCTCCCTGGTCCAACTGAGAGGAGGGGGTGAGTGATAGAGCAGCTTGGTGGGCACCTATCATCCAGCCAAGGAAAAACCACCACACTAGCTTTAACAATTGCAACTTGATTTATTTATCTAATATTACTATAAAAATTGGTGAATTGTGTTAAATTATTACAGACTTTATGTCTAAGGCATAAAGATGCTTCCCCTGTACAACCATATTCAGTTGCATTCTCATGTTAAGAAACCTCGTATCTTAAATACTGTATATCTTTCATATTACACACTAAATACTTTGCAGAAAATTAAGAAAAAAGAAAGTTTACATATCAATGTAGAAGGGGCATATGAATAAAAACATTTGTAACTTATCTCATTGTAATTTTAATTAAATTAATTTTAAGAATGTTACAGTCAGGCTCTCAAGAACATTTAGGTGTCTAAACATAGGTGTCTACAGGGTTTTCAAGAAAGCGTTAAGAAAGTTAGGAACTTAACTTCCACCTTTGAGCTTCTGAATACCTTTGTCAATGCTCATTTCCTGGAGGCAGTCCAGCACAGGGCCCATGACATGGTTAGAAACCAAGGAGAATAGAAGGCTCAGGGAGATCTTAATGTACATAAATACCCAAATAAGTGTGCAAAGAGGATGGAACCAGACTTTTTTTAATGGTGCCCAGTGGCAGGACCAGAGGCACCAAACTCAAACTGAAACACAGGAGGGTTGCTCTGAGCATCAGGAAACACTTTTTAACTGTTATGGGTCTGAGTATTGTCACAGATTACCCAGAGAAATTGTGTGGTCTCTCTCCTTGGAGATATTAAAAAAAAGTCTAGACGTTCCTGCTCAACTGGCTCTAGGTGGACCTGTCTGAGCAGGGGGGGGTCAGACCAGGTGTCCTCCAAAGGTCCTGTCTAACCTTTACCAATGCATAATTCTGTTTACACTGTTCAGAAAGGTGAAAAATTAGTATAATAAGTAAAAAAGGCACAATAAACCTTAGTCAAAACTACTTTTAAATGACTGTGCTGTCATACTTTTAAGGGAGAACAAATCTACAAGATTATAAAGAAGGTATATCTTTCTCTGCCCATGAAGAATACATCATCATTCCCTGAATAGAGTAAATATCCATATAACCTATATAGAAAAAAAAAAAAATCGGTTAAAGAAATTAATAGTGAGATCAATTAAATGTAATAATCTCTAAAGTAAGATGAGATGTTACTTTCTAAAACTCCAGGAATAAAAGCAGTGAGTGCAAATTAAATGTCTCCTGTAGAAAAAGACTGGGCTTTTTAATCTCTGCAGATCTCTGTGCAGGTCACTGTAATCAAAGCCTCAATACAGCGCAAGAAGGGTAGTGTTGTGTCCATCTGAAGGCCAAATAGCTCACTAATGATCCTTCAAGGTCAGGGATGCTTAGGATGGAATACAAGCACAGAATAACCACAGAGTGGAACTTCTGCAAGGTACATATTCTTTTACAATAGAAAATTGAGGTTCAGTAAGGAGGTTTGGTTTGGGTTTTTTTTGTTGTTGTTATTAAGTATTTTGATTTAAATATTTTACAAAATGGATTACATGGATTCTTATTACATTGCTTGTCTAGTCTCTTTTAGAAATTATATTAAAAAAGCCCTAAAGTGTATCATCCTGTGGCAGAAAGTTTCACTGTTTAATATTTTGTTAAAATCATTGGCTTTTTGTTTATATTTGCTTTGGTTTTTCTTTTTTTCCCTTTCTTTGATGGATCTGACAAACAACTTAATCAGCTACTCAGCTTTAAGCACCCATATAATCTTTTCATGAGATTTTAAATTAGTCATATTCTTGAATATAATGCTGAATTATGGTTTGAGTGTATAAAAATATTTTCACTGTGCTGATTAACAAGCAGTAACAGAAGTTAAAACCAACTAGAAGTTCTTGAAAACAGAAAAGTGTTACCTGGTTCTAATCTTACTTAACTTGTTCTGTGTGAGATTAGATCAAACTTCCCACTTTGCAGTTTATCTTTTTGTACTGCTAAACAGTACAATTTTTAACTGTGCAATCATTTGAGAATCAGTTTCTTACTAAACTGAAATAAATCAATAGGCATGATGTGCTGTTTTTCAGAAGTCTCACTTCTCAAACAGTGCAACATAATTTCTCATCACATGGGAGACAACACTACTGGGCTACTTACTCTTTAACAGTAATAGTGCCCTTCTTACATGTAGCATTTTAGGTGAACTGAAAAAGGTAGAACAAAAAGCTAGTTATAACATAGGATTTCCGCTGGTAGAATTGTTCCTAAGAGCATCCCAGAGCTAAGGAAAGAATCAGAATGAGACAGCAGCAGCAGCACCTGAGCCCCATTAACTGCAAATCACTTGAATCCAGGAGCAGCTTCACCAGCTGAAGACAAATGCTTTCTGAGTAATGTCCACTGTCTTCAGATCTCCAGAGCACAGAAATACAATGGGCTGTAAGGGTAATTACCTGGAAGTGTTCAAGGCCACATGGATGGGCCTTTGAGCAAGCTAGTCTAGTGGGAGGTGTCCCTCCCTCCTCCTGGCAAAGGGGATGGAACTAGATAATCTTTAAGATCCCTTCCAACCCAAAACCATTCTATGTTTCTGTGATTCTGTGATTACTGACTTTAATTCACTGGGTACCTGAGCCCTTGTCTCCAGAAACAAATCCCAAGTTTCATCTGCTTTTTAAAATTCTTCTCCTGAGAACCCTGACAGGGATTAATCTTTTTTTTTATTTACATTGCTTTTAATCTGAATTCTTTACTCAAATAATCAACTATTCTCATTGGTCATTTAAAAAAAAAAAACACACAATAATACATAGAAAATATTTTAACTGTAGAAGTATTTTGCACCAGGGCTTAGTACCATATTCCTTCTTTGGTCTATTGGTGTTGCAGTAATGTATTGCTGAAAACATATATTTCTGAAGGATTCTTTTTTATCTCTCCCTACAATTTACTTGAATTTGTAGAAGAAGGATGAATGAGATGGAGCTTTGAAAAAGAATCTCAAGGAGGAGCATAACAGGATACAGAACACAGAGCAAGACTAGGATTTAAGAGGAGAGAGAATGGATAGACTGAATGGGAAAAGTGTAACCATGCATGCTGGCAAAAGATAGTATTACATTACATCAGTGAGAAGGACTAATGATGAGCCAGTGTGGTTCTGATTGTGAAAACTACATTGTTAAAATAAATGATTCAGTTAATCAAGAAAATTTTTGAAGAATTTGGTGAATTCAGGATCCATATTTTAAAAAATTATTGAAGAAAAGCTGAACAGAGAGATAAGAAAGATGCATGCAAATTTTTTTTTTTTTTTATATGACACTGTGTGGTACTTATCTTCACCATTTGTACACATAGTAACAAGTTTGGGGACCAGTTAAAAACAATGGTCACAGATACTAGTGAAGCCTACTGTGTAAGTGGTAATAATAAAATTATTAGAAAATTTGAACTGGAACAACACTATGATTAATGTACTAAAATTCTATGAATTCACTATGCCTCAGGTAAGCCAAAAAAATCAGTTACTGCTCTAGACAAGGCCAAACATAATTTAGTCTCTGTTTCAATAAATATTTATTCATGCAGCTTTCATTACTTTATCATGCTAGCATGACTTAGAAGGACAAAACTGATGGTCTTCCTCTTTAGCTGTACTTCAAACAAGTATATACTTGATAGCAGTCCTGTGGAAAGGGACTTGGAGGTGCTGGTAGATGAAAAACTGGATATGAGCCACAAGTGTGCAATTGCAGCCCAAAAGGCCAATCACATCCTGGGCTGCATCAAAAGAACTATGGCCAGCAGATCAAGAGAGGTGATTCTGCCCTGCTACTCTGCCCTGGTGAGACCTCACCCGGAGTACTGTATCCAGTTTTGGAGCCCCCAGCACAAGAAGGATGTAGACATATTGGAGTGTGTCCAGAGGAGGGCCACCAAGATGATAAGGGTAATGGAGCATCTCTTGTATGAAGACAGGGTGAGGGTGTTGGGGCTATTCAGCCTGGAGAAGAGAAGGCTTCAGGGAGACCTTATAGTGACCTTCCAGTACCTGAAGGGTGCCTACATAAAGGCGGGGGAAGGTCTATTCAAAAAGGTTTGTAATGATAGGACAAGGAGCAATGGTTTTAAGTTGGGAAAGGATAGGTTTAGACTGGATATTAGAAAAAAGTTCTTTAATATGAGGGTGATAGATCATTGGAATGGGCTGCCCAAAGAAGTGGTGGAGGCCTCCTTCCCTGGAGTCATTCAAGACCAGGCTTGATGGGGCTCTGAGCAACCTGCCCTAGGTAGAGATGTCCCTACTTGTGTAGGGAGGTTAGACCACATGACCTCTAGAGGTCCCTTCCAACCTAAAACATTCTATGATTCTATGATTTATTCTGATTTCTCCCTTCTGCAGCCCTGTGCTTGACCATGTATGATACTCATATCACAAATCAACAATAGAATGACAGATAGAAGTCAAATGCACAGCCAGAAGCCTCTAACTGATGTGTTAGTGAACAGTAACATTTCAGGTTTAACTAGAAAAGTCCTGGCCTCCTCACACATGCTACTAATACACTATGCAAAGTAGGAGCTAGAACATTCCTTTAATCAGGCCTTTACTTTTAAAGACTGTCTCTATTCAGCTTTGCTCTAAAGATAAAACTTTTGGGATTCTGCCTTTGCACATTGCCTTTTCTTTTCTGACTTAACTCTTTTTAAGGAGTTGTGTTATTACACTAAGAGCTGAGGCATTGAGGATTCATAAAGAAACAGCCATTTGCAGTTCAGTTCTTGTTTCTCACAATAAGGCTATGATTGCACATGTGGGGACCTGGCTTTCTAGAGAGAAAGCGAAAATTACAGTGGTGAGAGGGATCTGTGCCAAAGGCAATATTGCTCACTCCTTACTACATTTGTAACCATGAAAGCCCAAATAACTCTGTTCGTATCTCTCCTTGTGTTGTTAAGCATTGCAGCAGATCACTTGTTTTTCTTGTCCTAAGGCTCCAAATGCTTTCACGGTTATTTCATTGCTCTGTTTCTACCTTGCTGCATGGTTTCTGCAGATTGGTACTTTTCTTGACTATGCTGTTGGCGCATAATAGCCTTTGGCATCTCCACTTTAGTGCCATTATATTTAATGGGAAAATGCTTCAAGCAGATGCAACTTGGATACTGTATTTTCTTAAGGCCAAATGGTTTTCTGGTGCACAAAAATCATGAAATAGGAAAAATGCACTCAGGATCTGTGTGGATTGCCATGTCAAATGAAAGATATATATATAGGCACACAAGAAAAAACATTTCTATATCTTAAGAACCATACCAGTTCTAACCACTTCAATAACATATTTTTGCAGGCAGCATCTGATTCTAGAAGCTGTAACACTCAATGCTTGTAGTTACTACCAAGGATCAATATCCATAAAGGCTCTTGTTTATACTTGCTCCTATGGAGATCAAATTTGCCGCTAAATCTTGTGCCCTACATTGGCTGTCAATAAATTTGAAAAGGTTTAGAGCTGGGCTGACCACTAGACAAATGGCAGATGTTCTCTATTAACCCTTCTCCCTTCCTAAAGGGAAAGAGAAAGGGAATAAAGGAACTGCAGCAAGGGAGACTCAACATTGACCTCTGGGATTTGGGAGTGGAGGATATAAAGACTCCAAGGACAACTATATTCCAACTGAAAAAGAATATTGGCAGCATATGAAGGAGTTAGAGCTACTTTGGAAGTGATAGGCACAGCTCCTCCTGGTACCATGATTACAGGTACTAGACTGGATGTTCAAAGGTACAGTTCCACTCATCATGCCATTGATGCTACATGTAGTAACTGGGTTGCATTAATCTCACAGAGATCTCAAATGGGAAATCCTAATCATCCAGGAATCGTAGAAGTAATCATTGTCCAGAAGGTGAAGACTTTGGAAAGCCACCAGAAGAGACAGTAACACATATTTGAAGAAGCCCCACTATATAATCAATTACCAGATAATGAAAATCAATATGCCCTATTTATTGATGGATCTTGCTCTCCCGGAGGAAGTCACTGGAAATGGAAAGCTGCTGTGTGGAGTCCCACATAATGAGTCGCAGAGGTGGCTGAGTGGGAAGGCGAACTGAATCAGTCTGAAGAGGTAAAATCATCCAGCTGGCCTTAGACATGGCTGAATGAGAAATGTGGCCAGTGCTCTATCTCTACACTTACTCATGGATGGCAGCACATGCCTTGTGGGGATGGTTAAAATGGTGCAAATGAAAAAACTGTCAGCACATAGGTAAAGCCATTTGGGCTGCTAAACTGTGGCAAGATATTGCTGCTCAGCTAGGGAAACTAGTTGTGAAAGTATGTCATGGGTGCCCACATATCTAACAGTCACACCACTGAGGAACATCAAAACAACCAGTAAGTTGATCAGGCTGCTAAAATATCTCAAACCAACTTAATCTGGGAACATAAAGGTGAACTATTTTTAGCTTGGGTGGGCCCATGACACTTCAGGACATGAGGGAAGAGATGCAACATACAAATGGGCTCATTACCAACGGGTGGATTTAACTATGGATGCTATTGTGCAGGATATCCATGGTAGTGACACATGCAGCACAATCAAGCAAGAGAAACAGTTAAATCCTTTGTGGTATGGGGGATGATGGGCAAAAAAAGAAGTATGGGGAGTCCTGGCAGACTGATCATATCACACTCCCTCAAACCCTTGAGCCTGCCAGAGTAAATGCTATGTGCTTATAATGGTGGAAGCAACCACCAGATGGCTGGAAACATCACTGTGCCTCATGTCACTGCCTGGAATACTATCCAAAGCCTTGAAAAGCAGATCCTGTGGCAATACAGTACTCCAGAAAAAAACTAAGTTGGACAACAGAACTCATTTCAAAAACAATTTTATAGCAATTGGGACAAAGAACATTATATCAAGTGGGTGTATCACATCCCTTACCATGTACCAGCCTCCAGAGAAAATGAAGAATGTAATAGGCTAAAAACTATGCTGAAAGCAATGGGGGGTTGAATCTTTTAAAACTGGGACATGCACAAGGCACCTGGTTAGTTAACAACAGAAGTTCCATCAGTGGAGCAGATCCTGCTCAGTCATACTCTTTGCATACAGTAGAAGGGGATAAAGACCCTGTGGTGTATGGAAGAAATCTGTTGGGGAAAACTGTGTGAGTATTTCGTGCTTTGGATAAAGGCAAACCCATTTGTGGGATTGCTTTCACCTGAGGACCTGGAAGTACTTGGTGAGTGATGATGAAAGATTATGAAGTCCAATATCTACCTCAAGGGAATTAAACTCTGGGTGAGAATACTTGATTTAGAGCTGTATTATGTTGATTGCTACATAATATTTACACTGTTCAAGTGTCTTTCAGGATAGCATAGTGGTGATGAGAGGAGATAATGTCATTGAATGGCATCCAGTAACCTCCCAAGGGGGACCTGAAATCCATGGGCACAAACTATGACAAATTTCATACCTTTTTTCCTGGCCTTTCATACCATTTTTCCTGCCCTGAGAGACTTTAGACAGATGGAGATTCACAATCATGAACTAAATGAGCTTTTCTGTAGAAAGAGAAATCGTAAACTAGTAATGGGTATGACATAAATATGGGCTCCCCAGATCAAGAGAGACAAGGATCTGCTCAAGAGAGTCCAACAGAGGGCTACAAGGATGATTAAGGGACTGGAACACATGCCTTATGAGGAAAGGC
>JANIJG010011459.1:0-17945 GCA_024611175.1 Megaceryle torquata | reverse complement strand
TCCTTTCCTTTCCTTTCCTTTCCTTTCCTTTCCTTTCTTTCTTGTTGGGGAGTCTCCCTCTCTGGAGATTTCAAAACCTGCCTAGACATAGGCTTCCTGTGTGATCTGGTATAGGTGATCCTGCTCAGGCAGGGGGATTGGACGGGATGATCTTTCAAGGTCCCTTCCAGCCCCTGACATTCTGTGATTATGTGATCTAAGAACTGGAGTTGAAAAAGGCAAAAATGAGGAACACATTAGCTGTCTATATTGTTGGACAATTTACTGATTCTGTCATTCTCACAGAGAATAAAATACATATATAAAATATGGAGTAACCAGATGTTTGAAATATAAAGCCAAAGAAAATGAATAATATGGTCTATTTACAGTTTGAAGATTCTGGTCATAACAGCCAAAATTATTTTGAGTTTTCAGTTGCTTAACTTAAAACTAGGATTGCAAATTGCTGAAGTATACAAAATCAGTGAAAATTCTGGCCTTTACTCATGCTTTTCCTCATATCCTTTATATTCTGCATAATTAGCACTCTGATGATGAATTCAGGGTAGGGACTCAGTGTCTCACAAATTTACATGGATTACAATATTTAAAAAAATTAGAAACTTTTTACCAAATATAGAGTATTATTTCCATAAAAGTGAAAATAAACATATAAAGAAGCAGAATAAATATTGACACATTGTCCCAAAAATCAGGAATTAAAATAGTATAATATTGTGAGACAGGTCTGTGTAATCCATGTGCAGAAATCATGAAACTGGGAAGAGGAAGGGAAACGACAAACCTGGAGAACAAGTTATTGGCTGCATACCCATCAAACTGTATTCATCTTCACATTAAAGGGGAACTTGTTTCCCTTGCTGTACTCTGCAAGTGCTTCTTTTAAAAGTGCAAAATCTGTGCTGATCTTTGCAAGGAGTGTAAGACAACAGTTTGGGATAAAGCTAAAATGAATTAGTAATGGTTCCCTGCTTTCCTAATAGGGCTGTATTTTCATTGCTCTGCATTTTCCCTATACTATTTTTGACATAAGAAGGAAGAATCTGTCTTAACATTACCTGTCTAGAAGAACATGCAGTGACAGAATTTTATGAGGACTCTGGGGCCCATTGTTAAAGTTTAGAAATGGTAAGTGGTAAATTGATTGCCTCTACTGAAAAAAAAAAAACAAACCACCATCTTCCTGGTCATGCAAAGTAACCTTCTGTATGCATAATTCTGACGTGAGAGCCCTTGCATGATAAGATTGCAGGATTCTGAAAGACAGCAAAATGAAGCACTGAAATTTCATTGAAGAATGAAGCTTTCTGACTTGTTGATGAAAAATGGCCTGTGACAGACCAAATCTATTGTAATATATTGGAGTTGACTTTGAGGCTGTTCTACTAGGTCCACTGAACAGACACCTATTCTGGATTTTAAGTTATTAGACTCTGTTCCTGAACATGATTTTTAATTTTTTTCTTAAAGATACTAAAAAAAAAAATTAATATTATTGAATTACTTTGTCTTAAAAACTATTACTATGAATTCAAATACACAATTCCTTAATTTAAAATAAAAAAATGAGGATATACAATGATTATGGATTTTTTTTTTTTTAATTCCACTGGAGATTCTTAGTACATTTCCAGCAAAAAGAAAAGAAATGAACCACAAATTCCTTTGTAGTTTCTTTCTCTATTGAAAGTAGGACTGTTACACAGCTATTGCATACTGCATACAAGCATTAACTCAACCAGTTATTGATTTTGGTGGTAAGGGAAATCTACTGAATTATATCTGAGATATCCAAAAGATTGAAACAAAGGAGATATGTTTTGGATTGCCATATTAGACATTACCTATTTCCTTACATTTCCGTAAGGAGAAAACACACATATTTAGAATTCTGCAGATGTAAAACTGTAGAAGGTTTGTTTAAGAAAAGCTGGTATGATATTTTGAGACTATATCATCCTGCACATAATTTTATAATTGATATTTTCAATATGCAGAGCCATAAAAAGACATATGTGTCCCCTTCACCTTACCCATTAGGCTTATTCATCTATCACTGGCTTCTCCTCACTTAAAAAGTCTTTCTTGTTGACAAAAATAAAGTGACAGCCAGCAAAGCTGTAGTGTACTTGTCTCCACCTGACGTCTCCTTAAAGAGATACCTCTAGTGAACTCTCTCTCCCACCGTTGTTTCTGCCCTGTCAACAGTTTTAAAAGTCTGAATAACACAAAATTTTAAACAGCTTCTAAAATGGTATCTATTTTGTTAGTCTTTCTAGCTTTTTATTTATACTTGAGTGTAATATGATGAAATATCCCAGCAGGTTTTTTTTGAAACAGGTTTTCTGTGACTTTAAGACTATTCCATTTATTTAGTAACATCTTCCACAATTAGATGCCCATTTCTTCTAAGGAAGACTTTTGCCCAAAGGTGTTGTCAGGCATGATTTTCTCACTTGTTAGCAAAACTTACATTTGTGCCCTATCCTATTTCAGCAGAGTATACTAGAAAAACCCTACACTGATTACAATAAATAAGACAACGAGGAAAACAAGTTATTTATTTCTATAGTTTTGTTCCCATTCTGACTTGATAAAAGAAATAAACTTTATGTAAAATCTCATATAGAAATTGATCCAAACAAGGCCATGGAAGAAGGATTCTTTCTTCCATCTTTTGACTTTTCTATATTCCTATGACTAGCAGAAAAAATTTGATTAGATTTGAATTAGAAGGCAGGGAGAGAAAAGGAGAAGCAAAATCGATGGAAAATTGCCCCAGAACTCTCTTTTGCAAAGGATAAAATAATTTTCATATTAAGCAGCTGACAAGTCAGTAACAAAACTGTATCCGACTTGCATAGGACCAAAATTTTTATGTCTGTATGCAAACATGCACACACTACCAAAGACACATACAACAAAGGTAAAGTGTAGGAAGCAAAGATTTCCCTAGCACTCAAATAATATTTTTGTCAGTCCAAGTTACAGAGATAACACCACAGGCTTGTGGATTTTAAATTATTTTTTACTTGTCCACATCTAAAAATTTGCACTGCTGTTTAAGAAAGGTCCAATCATCATGCCAAAGACATTTGGGTAGCACTTAGACATTATCACAATCTCACCAACAGTTACAGACACAGCTTCATAATGCTCTAGCTTAATTTTTGGACACATTCAACCCCACATGTTTCATTTTCACAAAATCCAAGCTGGTTTTGTGAAGAATCTGACAGACTTCCAAGATCATCTTCTCTCAAAAAAACCCCAATCAAACACCTGTTATATTTCTGCTACAAAACTGTAGAAGATGTCTTTGGTTTTGTGTACAAAGCTGTGTGCAGTGCTCATCTTCACACTCCTTCTGTAATGTGTAATCATATGTAGTTGTTTATGACATATATGTTTACACTTAAGCTAGTCTTTCTAGTTTTGTTTTTACTCAGTGACAAACTATAAACTGTTCAAGAGTTTGAACCTTAAAGTTCACAACATGATTAACCATCTTAAGGTAGATGTTCAAAATTAGTCAGGTTGATAGGAAACTGAGTGGATCATTTTATTTATCCTTGTTGTCATTAAAAGGACCATAAAATGAATGCTTCATACATAGATGTCTGACACTACACCTTGTGAATCTACTCTTCTATATATCTTCATATAAAAAGCATTCATATTCCTCGCAATGTCCTCTCAAACGTTTCAAGTAGCAAAAACAACTGCCAGAGGTTAATTTTGCATAGATGCTTTATTCTTACTCCATTTCAAACAGCCTTGGTCCATTCACGAATTGCAGATTTGGAGAAAGGGAAGTAGCTAACACAAAGCCACCAGAGAATCCATCTAAAATTATAATCCTCAGAAAAGACACCTTGCTTTTATGACTGACCTTTGTCATGGGTGTTATTTAGACTCAAGCATGTAAAATTCCAACGTCTTATTAAGAATTTCTTCAATGCATCATAGCTATCAGTAACTAGAACCAAACGTATTTATTAGCTCACAGTTTAGTCTATATCATCTCTCATATTAAGGGGTGCATTAAAGGACTTGTACATGTCTGAATCATCTTGAATGATGTATAGATCTTTTGCAGATGGCATAAATACAAATTCTTTGGGTACATTGACTATTCTGTGCATGCACAGGCCCCAGTCTATCTGTAAAATCAGATTAAATGTGTCTTTAAGAAATATGTGCTACCCCATCTTTTGAATGCTATGCTAGCCTAATTCAATGAGACCCAAGGACCTAGTCTATTGTTACCAGACAGTTCAACATGATTTTGTTGTCTGTGTTAGGTAAAATGTTTT
Organism: Megaceryle torquata; assembly: GCA_024611175.1. Classification (NCBI taxonomy): domain Eukaryota; kingdom Metazoa; phylum Chordata; class Aves; order Coraciiformes; family Cerylidae; genus Megaceryle; species Megaceryle torquata. The sequence goes on along the minus strand of JANIJG010011459.1, from coordinate 13,626 downwards.
TGAAAATTACTTTAAGAAGAAATGGATGTAGTCAGCCACAGGAGGTTGCTTACAATACTATTGACATACCTGAGTAACATGACATACAATTATTTATAAGGTACTAAAAATAAGTAAATTAAAAAAAAAAATCTTGATTTTCATTCAGCTCTTAAAAACTTTCCATCTTTTTTATAAGTAAACAATTTGTAAAAGATACTAAAGACAGTCCTTGCAGACTATAACAATAAAAATATTTACTTCACTTAAACCGCTTAATTTTATCAGAAATAAGCATTTCCTAGCTTTGCACTTTGTCAGAAATATGAAAAAGAATACTATTGCTAAGAAAGAATCAGGGAAATGATTAATAAATTGTGAATACCTTACCTGAACTACACATCTTACTTTTGTGCCATCTGAAAGACTCTGAAAATCTTGTATAAATTACTTTTTCCATGTAAATGCAGTGTCCTGTTTATGAGGACTGCTAGTCATGCATAACCTTTAGAAAGTACTATTTATACATTTGCTAACTTGAATCATATTGACCTTAACATATGTGTCAAGAGCTATGGAATTAGTGAGATAAGAGCAGAAAATTCATGTTTATTCTACAGGTACAATTGTGGCACAGGTGGGTATCACAGCAGTGTTGTGCCTCTGTACACACAGTACACTCAACTCATCAATTCCCTGGGTAGCTCAGGAACTCCCCAGCTATTCCCAGCTTAGAGACAAAGGGATGATAAGAGACAATAGATTGACTTTAGCCAGTGTGGCTTCCTGATCTCCTATCTGCCTCCACAACAAGTTACTGAACCAAGTTTTACTGGAGCTCTCCAGGTGGGTCTTTCAGACAGTTTTAGAAATTCCCCCAGGCAGCTGCTGCTGGATCCAGTCACTTTTGTAATTTTGAAGTTGTGCTAGGAAGGTGTGCTTTCCATGGCAGAGCTGGTCTAACTGTGGGCAGGTAAAATGAAGTGGTCAGTAGAAACTGTTCCTACAGATGCAGAAATGACCATGCAGGACACTCCTGCCAAGGATCACCAAGAGCAGGGCTGCTCCAAAATGAAGAGCCAGCAGCACAGCCTCACTGGCTAGAGTGCAGTCCCTCAGGGCACAGGACAGGGTTGGCAGGAACAGAGGCTGGTAACAGGATTCACTAACAGTCCAGACAAGCACTTATCAATTGGGTCCAGAGTCCATCCAGGGAGTCCTTTCAGGAGCAGCAGGAGGTGGGACAAGGGGTAGGGCTGGAAACAAGGCTAATCATGGGTCTATAGGCTGTTCATGAGACAGTGCTGGGGATGAGGCAGAGAGCAAGCACACCTACTACTTCCATCAGACAAAGAATGGGTGCCCAGGGGCTCTGCTGACAGAAGGTGGGTGTATGGATCTCAGACAGCTGTCAAGGAAATTAAGGCCAGCTGGTGCCTTTGGGGTCCTGGCACTCATTTTGTAAATAGTGAAGATAATTAAAAGATGCTTTGTATGTCATTTAAGATAAACAATAACAGTGGATGCAAACAACAAGCCCCTCTACAGTACCAGTGATCAGCAGGATATAAGAATTCAGTGAAACAACAGTTTAGGGAGTATTACCTGATCCAGCAAAAGATATGGCTTCAAGAAACCTTGTAATGGAGTCTCCTGTCACCTCCTGGACAGCAAATGTCATCCTGTTTGAGAAAGTTCTTTTCCCATGCCATGATTACTGTTTGCAAAGACACCAATAAAATATGTTGGGGGGGGGGGGTTATTATTATTATTATTTTAACAAACACACTGCCCAGGAGTGGCTCTGCAATGTATTTTTTTTAATAAAAAAGTTTACTCTCATTTTTTGCCTTTTATTGACATTACAGTAGCAGTAATGTATCAGGTAAATAAATTTTTTTTTGTTATCTAGGCACTGTGGGCTATTAGGTAGCAAACTTGTAAATTACAAATAGATGTCCCTACTTATAAACTGTTTGTTCTTTAGATAGTAAATAACAGTATATTCTTTTTATTTTTTTTACCTCAGTATATATATCTGTTTATATATTTATTGGACAATTATAGAAAAAAGCTATGAAGCATAGAATGTAGTTTAGACATCTAGATTTTTGTAATAATATCAATTTGGAATTTGTGTGGCTTTTCTTTTATTAATTAAATATTTTATGGTCATTTGCTGGTTGAAAAAGCATAGCTGTTCAAGAACTCAAGGTTCCTTTCTTTTCTTTTCTTGACAGTTTTACCAATTTAAATACCATACATACACTTCTCAAGTTCTGCTGGTTAATGTGCCAGTTTATTCAGGGAAGATGGGAGTCAAAAGATGGTTACAATACACTCCTCATCAACAATTTATCTTCCTAGAAGTTTTAGAGTTTAAACATTTATGAAGCCACCAAGGAGAAATATACATATAATTCAATTCAGAGACCAGTACTAAAGAAGGAATGTTCTTTTCCACAGTATGTATTAATCATAGGATACTTCCTAGTAGTTTGACTATCAGATATTACTGCCTAGATGATATAATCAGGTAGTCTGAGTGGCAGCTGTAGCGTGCTGTTGAAAGAAGTGAAGTGGTCTATAGTGTCTTTCAGATCTCTTCCTTAACTTAATATGTGAGACTGACTTAAAAATCCAGCTCACATGTTTTTGTTGGTAATTCAGCACTGTATTTTATCCACGTTATCAAAGTATATGCAAAGACTATTTTCCACAGAGAAGTCCAGATTTACAAACAGCTATTACTTAGTGATTTGTTTTATTCCAACATTAGAAATATATGTTGTTTTGGTAACTGAGTTTGTTCTGCCCTTACTCAAGATTTTCTTTTCTCCTATATGTAATTACATTTACTCTTTAAAAACAGGTTCATTCTCAGGTCAGGCCTAGCCCTGTTTGCCTAGTAAACTAATAAATTGACGTCAAAGTTATAACAACTGAATTTAAAGCCTTCAGAACAACAGTATTTGAGAAATTATTCCTGTCATAGCCCTCCATATAAAAATAAGCTCAATGAATTTGTTCCAGCTTTTTACTTCAAGTTAAAATCTCAATGGGAGCAGGGAGCCTTCTAAATTCAAATCCTGTGGCTATTGGATTTGAGACTAACCTTTCTGTCTGATACGTAAGGAGAGATAACATGGTGGGGAAAGTGGTGTTCTTGGGATTAAGTTCATTCTTTGCAAGCAGGATGTGCTGGTCCCTGCATTTTCCCTAAATGCAAGAGGCTTAGCTGGATAATTCATGGCAGTTTTAGTAATGCATACACAGATATTTTGAAAATTATATGGAGTTGCCTGTTGGCAGATTCTGGTTTTGTGGTTCTTTGGCAAGAACACATTTTAGACTATCTTCTGTACCAAATATAACAACGCAAAAAGGGAAGTAATGGCAAAAAGAACTTAAACCCCATGTCTTGTATTTTGCCTTCTCTTTTCCAAATAGTATTCTGAGCAGGGCTGTATCTCACATGGCTCTGAAAATTTGCTGGGAACAGATCCCTATCCCAAAGAAAAGAAAGGCAAATGAGAGGATGAGACTGTTATGACACTGCCTGTCCATTAGTCCTATTTTCTGGAATAATGCAGAAACCTGCTACTTTGTACCTAACGCAAACTACTATGCTTAGTAAGTTCTAGGCTTAAAAAAAAAAAAAAAAAAAGTATAGGCTTCTGAATGGCAAACTATGTTAATAGGAGTTTTTTGGGGGGAAAAAAAAAAAGCTACATTTAATTTGATAATCATAGTCTGCTTAGAATCATTAAGTTTGAGGCTTATAAATCATCTCTATGACAACCCCATAAGTTATTTCTCCATGCATAAGTAATCTCCACAATATATCTCTATTGTAAATATGCAGGTTAATAAGAATAATGTCACTGTCCTGACTGGCATCTTTTTCTAAATATAGATACATTTCTATATGCCAATCATTATGAATATATGGCCTCACATGTTCTACCAGAGGTAGAGATGTGCATCCTAGTCGTTGTCTTGCATCCCATATGAATAGGATTACACCCCTGGGTCTGATCCTCTTTCCAAATAATTTCATAGTGTTATAAATCCATATAAAGAATTATGAGTATTCAGAATAAAAGTATAAATTAAAACCCTGTGGTACAATACAAAATGTGTCTCCGTATTTTGTTTTACTGAAACAATTAAAATATAGATATTGTACATATTCTGATCACATTACAATATCAAAATGTCTACAGAGCAGTCCAGTACGTGTTCATTCCTGCTACTGGTAACTGTCTTTAACAGATAATCACATTCCCCTTGAAATCATATTTGAAGCATGGAATGTGCTTTTGTAATGGAGCCCCAGCCTTCAGAGGAATAACATGAATCAAAGGTCCTGTGATAATAAATCAGCAAGAGAAGGTTCTTCAAGTAGTGGTATTTAAGCTGCAAACAAATACATACACGTGTGGGTTATTATAGTCAAAAATTAAGATTTGATACTGTACCTATATGAATACATAATCAACTGGTCTCAAAAATTGGCATTTCAACACAGGCTTAAATGAAAATAGTAGAAGGCTTTTGAAATCTACCATGGGCATAGTTTTTCTCCTGCTTAAAATTCTGACCAGAAGCTGTTTCCTTATTTCCCCTACTGCCAGATCAGCATTTTCTCTCTTTCCTAGTATTTTTTCTGGGAAGATGGGAGCTATCAACCAAAGATAGGGAAATAAAAGTTTTTTCCCATGTGCAATATTTTCAGTTTTCCAGTTTCTTTTGTAGTAATCAGTTCTTCAATGAGACAGAAAAAAAAATGTCCGAAATATTGAGAATTTTCTGACCTGATCTTTTCACAAAGACTGTTTAGCCATAAAAAGAAATCCTAAATCCATTCTTGCATTTACAAGTACAAGTGTAATAAAATCAACCCAAGTTTCACCTACAGCTTCCAGGGACACAGCTACCAGTCTTCAGCGACTAACACAAAAGGCAGAAAAGGAAGGAAGTTATTTGATACTGAGCAACAGCTTTGCTTTACCCAGTGATACCCAAGAACTATTGACTAGAAATGTATACATGCAGCAAGAAAACATTAGTAGTTAAGAACAACTTTCCTTCAGGCTTTTCTGGTCTGAAGTAGGAAAACAATTTGTCTTTTGTGTCAATGGAAAAAAAGAAAAGTAATTTGTCTACTGGGCGGTACCTTAGTGGTATCACACTGCAAAACGGTGATTGCAGAGATTACCAGAGTGCCACAGAAGCCCTGATTCAGGTGAATTCAAGGCTTTTGGCTTCAGACACTTATTGTGCTGTACTTGGTGTCAAGGGAGATGTTCAGAGCCTAACTACAAGCTTGTGTGCCAACTACAGGTGTGGGAAATGACATTGCAAATCTCACAGAAAAGGGTCTGGGTCTTGGGTTTTATTTTTTAGTTTTGGTTTTCTCGTGGAACACAATACCACAGGTTTTATCCACTTCTAATTGATTTTGGTTCTGCCAGCAGAGGGCATGAGGAGGCCAACTTTGATTGCTTCACAGTGATACAGGTTCCATTTTCCAACAGAAGGAACAGAGTGACTAAAATGCACTTTATAATCTCTGGAGTCTCTAACTAGGTTGCTGACTGGGAAGGGAGAACTGGAAGGGCTCTTCCAAATGAAGGAAATCCAAGAACAACCTCTTGGCTCTACCTTTATTTTGGGATCTTTCTGCTTTTCCCTTTCATCTTTTGTATCCCAGAAGATGATGAGTATAGGGAACAAACACATCTTTGTGGGAACACATTTGTCTAGAAGGGAAAGGTCACACTGTGCACCTGTGAATGGTCTTATGTTTGCCTTGTGGAAGCACACTAAAGTGACTCTAGAGTGCAATTTTAGCTTTCTCTTGTATGTGCTGCATGACCATTGCTTTAATCAGAACTGTGATATTCAGAAATTCTACAGGAAACTGTTACCCATCAGCTTGGTGACTATTTCGCTGTCCTGACAAGTAAGTTTCCATTTGATGAACACATCACCACATTAATTTTGTCGGGATCCAAAACCTACAGCTACTCAGTCAGAGGAATTGTTGCCTTAGATTTATGGGTATCACTCTAAAAGCATCTAACATAGAAAAGTCAATTTAGAGGTGTAGAGGAACTTCATGATGGTTTCTGCTGTAAATCCATATGGTACCACCTTTAGAAAGGTTCTGATAGAGCAACACTCTGTCATATGGTGGTACACCATACCAGGTATGCACCTGCAGGGAGCAGTAACCAGGACAGGTAACCCTAAACTGATCAGCAATGAATTCCATTCCATATATGTCATATTGAGTATAAAGATGAGGAATTACAGTGGTCAAGCCTTTTCTTCAATGGCTGGCATCCAAGTTTTCTAATAGATGTCTCTCCCTTAATACTTTTCACTTCCCTTTGGAAAGGGAGAAGGGTTAATAGAAAGCATCTGTGGCCAGCCCAGCCCTAAACCTTGGTAAGATGGCAGTGTCACTGCCATGTGTGACTGCATATTTATTGCAGTTGATCTACAGACACTAATATGCTAAGCATATTTCAGGCTAGAACATCCTGTGTTTTTGAAATGTTGACTATTTTCTTATTACTCTAACATTCTAAGGGAACACACTGTCCTCAGAAAGTCACATCAGCAGCAAAACTATCATTTGAAGATGCTCAATCATGTACTTGTCTATTGCAATATGTGTCATGTCCAAGGACAAGTGTTATGAACCAATACATAGAATTAGAATCACCACAGCTAGACACAATTTCTAACCTTGATGTGTGTTATTTAAATTAGAAATTCTGAAGGAATACAATTTCTACCTGAACTCAATGGCTATTAAAAAGACATAATGCTGTTACCAAGCAGTACAGAATTGGGGGCTTATAATTTATTTCCTAGATCTTGATCTCTAAAATATTTCCTTCATTTTTATGGGAGTTGAAGTTTAAAAATGCATTCACTTGTTAATAGAATGGCAAAGAAAATAGGTCATTAAAAAAAACCCAAACAAACAAAGAAAAAAAAATTGGAAAATAAAACAAAACAACCAACCAAACAAAAAACAACCAAACAAAACAAACCAAGGTTTCTACACTTTGGCTAAAATAGGAAAGACATACTTTCTTCTGTAAAGATTTTCATCTCTTCCCATTTTAATCTGACATTAAGCACTTGTACATTCATGTTGTGCATAGCTGCATAAGTGCTATTTCATTAAAAATCAGTGACTTCTTTTAAAATGAAGCATTTCTTTAAAGCAGCAAATATTTATTGATGTGCAACAATTTAAGTTGCAGTGAAGTACATGGAAGTGGTGTTTTGCTGAGACTATTGCATCTCTATCTGTTTAAAACGTATCTGGATGTAATTCAGGAAGGTATATTTTGATCAAACAAAAGCTCCCAGTATCTGTTTAGAAGAACTACTGAATAAATCCTTACAGCCATTTCTTTCTTATTTTATTTTCTCTGTGCATAAGACTTACATATAAAACAACTACCACATGTACTTTGCATACTGCATGCCAGCTGTCATAATTTTCTTTATATACTTATTTTCTGAGATTTGTCACTAAAAGCAAGCATGAAACTGTCAGGGCACATACTGGTATCTGGAACTGCTAGGAGTCCCCATGAGGGATTCCCATGGGGTACGGCCTGGCAGCCAGGTCCAATCCCACTCACCATCCAGGAGAGTGGCACATGGAGAGCTGTCCCAGCCCTGGACCTCAGGGATGCCCAAGGCCAGGCTGGCACTTCAACCTGTGGGTTGGCCTGGCTCAGCAGGGCTCACGTCTGGGCAGGGCTGTGGGAAATTGGAGACCAGCTCTCTTGAACCCCTGCTGAGGCAGGGGTTGATGGCCCTTTGAGGCTGATATGGGGTCCTGGACATGAGCAGGTTTTGGGGAGCCCTGGGGGGAGCTGGACAGGCACAGGCAGGGCTGGGGGTGCCCTCAGACACAAATGAAATTGCTGAGAACCCTAATACTAGTATATAAAAACATAACAAGGCAATCAGCCAACAGCAGTCAGATATCACAAGAGAATGATAGTTTGTCTCAACCACTTTTTCATAAAGTAGAAAAAAAATTGGAAAATTAACATAAACAGTTCAAGCACTCACATCACATTCAAGACAATTTCTCCTCATTCTTCTGTCATATACCCATGTCCTTAAATGTATAAGAAGCATTAAAAGGTTTCTTAAACATTTTGGGTGAAATTTACTCTGTTACCTTTAAATCCGAAGAAGTTCTGAATGTATAGAGTTATGACTGAGGGAAGAAGTTTAGAGTTATGACTGAGGGAACTTTACCTTTTTTGAAAAGCATTTTGTGTCATGGTGCATGAAGAGTACTATTAGAAATAAATTACATTTTGGCTCTATAGAGCACTTCCTTCTTATGCAAGTGCTCCCATTATACTAGTAAGTTTTGGATATTCAGCACTTCTGAGAACTACATCTCTATGTGTCAGTTTCTGTATTTAATTTAAAATGTCAGAATTTAGCTGTTCATGTTAGAAAATACTGGTACATTTTTAGAGATGTGAAAGCAACATTTTGGTTCTATATCAACAATAATGCTCCAGGTTGAAAATACTTGCTGACCTAAAATATCAAAATGGCTAATTAACTTCATAAAGGCTGTCATGTAATGAACATGACCTCTTAAAATAGAGATAGTTTCTAAAGTTGACCATTTGTTTTCTTTTTCTGATATCTAAAAAGCAAACTCTACAGAACTAGCTAACCAGCATCCCTTTCATTGTGCTCTTGGGTTTGGAAATTGGAGTATAATCTTTTCAACAAATGCTTGGCTTAAAACCTAACCTTTTATATCAAAAGAATATGTATTACAAGTTCTGGAGATCAGTAAAGGAATTCTTGTTTTAATTAAGTATTGCTGTGAATACTTTGGATATCTGATGTGTTGAACACAAAAAATAACACACGGTGAAGCTGAAAAATGAATTTTTGCCTATTAAACAGTTGGGGTTTTTTTCTTTTTAATTTTATCTTAAGCACTGGAGTTGAACTGTTTAAGTTGTGTGTTAAGATCCCATCTTTACTTTTCCAATTGTGAGAAATGCATTTACTTTTCAAGGCATGGAAATTATGTTTCAATAATTATTGCATAGTAACATTTCCTTTAATGAAGGTCTCCTTTGATCTTCTAAGGGAACAACTGAATTCTGTCTTTATACCTAATTCTTCATACTTAAATAAAAGCAGTTGAATTACTGATTATACTCATAGGCAAATACCAGTTGTTTTCAGAAGAAAAATAGACCATGCAAGTTATAGCTATTGATTGTCTTTTCTGTTCTGAATCTCATGCACTGGGAGTTCATGAATTTAAGAAACACATAATGAAAGAATAAAGAGACTCCTTGCATTTTTTTTTAGCAAGATAGATAAATTTGTATAGTATTTCATTAAATTAGCTCCCTGGAAGTATGGTTTTAACAACATTTTTTAAAAGCTGATGGAAAATACACTATTTCCAGCAAAAAGGAGAGATACTATTTCTGCCTTCTAAAAAAAAAAAAAAAAAAAGAAAACACTTCTTTCCTAATAAATGCAACTCTTCTCCCTTTATAAAATTTCTTTATAAAATTTAATAATGTTTCCCAGATGCTGTGGAAGCAACTGCATACTAAGTAACACTGTGATTCATAGTAATAGAATAAGTATAAAAACTCATTTAACATAGGGATTAGCAATTAAGTTTAATAATGATCAAATAATGACAGAGCTTCTCATCATTAAGTCTCCCATGATTGTACACAATGATACTAGACTCCTAAGTTCTGAAGCTCTAACTCATTCCTCATTCAGTCAGTGATTTGAGATGCTGTTGAGTGCAAACCAGTGAAGTTTCATTCTGAATTTTAGTCTACTGCATTTGTCTGTTACATCTACCAGATCCAACAGGAGAAATTACAGTACTGCAGTAACTTTGATGGGTTAAAGTTAGATGGAATACAAAAGTATGAGGGAAAAGTACCTTTTATTACAGAATCACAGAATATTCATGGTTGGAAAGGACCTCCTAGAGTCCAACCATACCCATAACAAAAAAAAACACCTAAAAAAACTAAAACAAACCAAACCAAAAGCCTAAATACCCTGATCAAACATGACTTCAAAACCACAAAAAAAGCCCCTAACTAGACCAACTAAGGTTATGTTTAGTCTAAAGAAGCTGAAAAAAATATTGAATTCTAAAATGTGCACTTTGTCCTTATCTCAATTCTGTAACAGTGAGACCTACATACTTTCCAAATTCTTCTATAAAGAGTAGCAATTATTTTCTCTTACATGGCCTTCTTCAAGTTGCATCATCCATCAGTAGTTGTCAGTTCAAAAAGACTGGAAAACCAAAGCCCTGGAGAACAGCCTGATATATTTTATAATATGAAGAAAGACTTACATGCACAAAACTTGGGTTTTTTCAACAGTTAACAGTAGGTCTAATAAAGGTATTATTTTTTCCTTTAGGGAAAAAAAAAACCCCAACCAAAAAACAAAAAACAAACCAAGCAAACTCTAAAGCAAGAGAGAAGTAGAAATTCAGCATCTTTTTCATTATAAAGTTCTGGATGAAACATGACAATAGAGTTCTTGTTTTATGTCATTGCTTTAAGGAACAGAGAAATTGAACTTAAAAAAATAGCATCAGAATCACATAGTTTGGAAGGGACATCCAGAGACCTTCTGGTCCAACATCCTGTTCAAAGCAGTTCAGGCCATGTCCACTCAAAATTTGAATGCCATCAAGGATAGAGGTTCGACCAAATCTCTGGTCAACAGATCAAATGTTTTAACACTCTTATGGAAATTATTTTCTATTTTTATTGTCATATTTGTCCACTCTCATACATGTTTCTGTTGCCTCTCACGCTTCCACTGCATACTTCTAACTATTGTCTGTCCCCATCTTTTCTATATCCTCCTTTTACATAGCTGTAGGCAGAAATGCCATGTCCTTTAACTTTCTGTCTCCAAGCTGAACAAATATCGCCCCTGACCAGCTTGACTTTTTCCAGTATATCGATGATTTTTTTATTAAGGATACCAACACTGGACATAACTATCTAGTTGTGGTTTCATAAGTAAAAGGGAAGAGGTAGATGTGGTTTCAAATGGAAAGAATGGCTTCAGCCTGGTGGCTATATTCCCCCATACAGCCCCATAAGTAGCTGACTTGTTTTGTTGCAATCATCTGCTTCATGTGGTTGGAAATGGAAGATTTTCACTATAAACTTTCCAGAGACTGAAGATATTTTGACTAACCTGTGTAGAGTCTTCTTCCCTTTCTCAAGGGTAGGTGTGGTATTTTTCTTTTCCCACTCACTCAGAACATGCCTTGACCTTTCAAAGATGACAGACAGATGGCCATAGTGAAATTGGCCAGGCACTTACTTCAGCACCATTGTATGCATCCCATCTGGTCCCACAGACTTTTGTCCAGTCGGTTTAAGTATGGTTTGAATTTTTTTCCTGCTGTTGATGTTACCACAATCATCTAACCTACTTGAGGCTTCCTTGAAGATTCAAAATGAAATCAAGACAATTATTTTAGAGTTAGCTGCAGGAGAAATAAAAAAGGGATACTCCAATTCAAATAGCCATATTGACTAACACTAAAGAGCATGAATAAAAAGTGGCATGAAACATGCCTCCAAGTACATAGACATTATCCATCTCCTTTATAAAGCATCATAGTGATACTGAAATGGAGTGATAACCGTGTATGTTTTCATGGTCTGTGTTCATGCTGTACATTTTATAGCTAGTATTCCATACATTATCTAATCTTCATCTATGTCGAAATCCATAGTTTAAGAATATTAGATGCACTTATTAATTGTCTCAAACTCACAAATACGAAAAATAAAAAAAATATGCAAGGCAATTGTATATGACAGGAGCAAAAGGAAGGTTCTGGGAAAACAAGTTTTCTTTATACTATGTATTCCAGAAATTACACATTTTGAACAGTTAACTGATGTTTACTATTGGAGTTTGATCCATAATTCAGACTCAAAATGTTTCTAGATCCATAAGCATCAAATTTTTAATAGATATACACATATTATTTTTTACTATAATATATTAGTCTAAGAAATACAGAATTAGATAATATTTGCAATAGAATTCACTAAAATCTCTTTTGGATTCATACTTTGTTCAATGTAAGTTATAGGACAGCACATTTACATCAAAGTTTTGTTTAAAAAACCCACAGATTAATAGTTTATTAAAAAACTACCAAACCCCAAAAAACAAACCAAACCAAAACCAACAAACAAACAAACAAAACACAACCAAAAAAAATGTCTTTAAGCATGGAATTTAGCTTCAGATTCAGACATCTGAATTCTTATCATAGCAACATAGCTTACACCGTATAAACTGCTGTCTAAGCTCCCATCATAGTCAATGAAGATGTAGCCAGTACAGTCAGTGGAGTCTAGGTATCTATTTATCTCTTCCTAAAGCAGATATCTGCTTTGAGGAGCTTATATACAAAGCCCATATATAATCATTTATGTTTTAGATACCTAAATTTAGCAGAATGACTCAGTTGCCCAAACATAGGTTCCTGAACACATAACTGTCAGCCGCAGCAGAACTATGCCACAGTGTTACAGTTGCATTAGAAGTTTATGTTTAAGCAGTTTTATTTGTCTGATTTGGGAGGTGAATCCAACCCAAAATCAGTCTGTTGCTAGCAAACTTCTTGTGGCACCTGGAAATAGACAAAGCCTGGCATGGTGACTAGTTAAACATCTTAGTATCCTATAGACTTAAATCAGTGTGATACATAAATGTGGTTTTCTCTGGAGAGTGAGTGTGTGTGCATTCTTCACCAGTGAACTGCAGCACTGATCAACCCAGGGATCAAGTCAAGCTTCCCTGTAGTATCTACTCAGCCTTGCTGCTGGCTGGACTTGCAGAAAGAAACTGTATCAGCTGCATCCATCTGACCAAGGCAGAAGGAACCAGGAGGTCAGAGCTGACTGGTGTCGGCTCTAGGAAAATTGAGAAGGAACACTCCTCTGGGTCTTGAAGTCCTATGGAGTTGCGCTTTGACATGCAGCAGTGATATGAGGAAATAGAAACTTTGGAAGACTCATAATTATATGAAATTGTATCCTTAGATGACACCAAGATGAATCTGAGTAAAATAATTATATATAATTCTTTTATTTTGAATGGTTTTTTGATTGATGATCATTCAAAAAGATCAGTCTTACTATTTATCTCTCACAATCAAATCAATGTAGAGCATGTTGTGAAAATATTTAACTGCCATATTTTCTTAACTCTTTGACCTTATATTTGCACTTTTTTATAATCTGGTCTTCCTTCGTTGTAGCGGAATTCCTTGTGGAACAAGGAATATGGTGGCTTTTGAGGGATTGGACTACCCCATGCTAGGTCTGGCTAAGCCTCAGTGCTGTGTCTCTTTAAAGTTATCCTGAAGAGCAGAAAGTAAATAAGACGACCTTGAGCAAAGCGGAGGAGTGGAGGAGCGGGGCAGGAGCAGCGCGTACAGCACCTACACTCGCCACGACGGAGGCGTATACGGAATACGTATCCCAAATGCAGATAACCAATGAACCTAGAGCTTGATTTGTATGCTTGTAG
>JANIJG010011458.1:79656-106238 GCA_024611175.1 Megaceryle torquata | reverse complement strand
GATGCAATTGGCCCTCTGGGCTGCAAGTGCACACTGTTGGCTCATGTCCAGCTTCTCATCCACCAACACCCCCAAGTTCTTTTCTGCAGAGCTGCTCACCAGCACCTTGTCTCCCAGCCTGTACTGTCTGGCTGCTGTACCCTGGTGGCAGCCTCATGCTCTTGGAGTTGCCCTCTGCCTCTCTGACCTGTGACCCTGGGAGCACTGGCAGCATGGGAACAATACACTGGTGATCTCTGTATCCTTTCTTTTCCACATCCCTGCCCCTGGATTTTTATGTGTTCCAGGCTGGCACTGCCCCCTGTGCAGTGTCTATCATAGTTTAGTTGAAGCCTCTAAGATACCATGGTTACATATACAAACAATGTGGTTGATAAATCATTCCTGCTTAATATCTGGAATGACTAGACTTCACTAACCTACATTGCTCCTGTTCTGGTCCCCAGCCAGAGCGCATGTTCTTAGTCATTTCTAGCACTTCCACTACCTTCGGGTATGTTGTTCCCTGAATACTGGGTTCTCCCCATCTATCCCAGGAACAGGTTGGCACCTGGATTACCTGGATGAAATTGTTTGCAGCCCATTCTTCCCCTGACATTTCTATTCCCCACAATCACATTGTATCATTAATGAGTTTGTTACTTGGATCATATTAACTATTGTTTATGCAGGAACTCGATAGAACATCGTCAGCTTGAAAAATCGTGTTCCTAGATGAAAATATAAATTGTTGCTAAAGCTGAAAACATTGACCAAGTTTTCTAAGTTCTTGATGCACCTTCCAGTAAACTGAGCAGACCCACAGCACTTCCTTGCTGCACCTCCATTGTGTTCTCCAACTCAATCTTTACCACCATCATTAGACTCTTCTTAGGAAAAAATGTCAAAACCTATTAAAACCTAATTATAGGAATTGTGGGAAAAAACTATTTAGGATAAGCTTCCCTTTCTAACGACATAAGCCTTCATTATCACATATAGCTGTGCTTTCCTCAGGCATTTTCTAGCAGTGACTCTTTCAGCCACAAAAGAATAAAGCTCCAAAGCACTGTGATTGAAAGTGTGCCAAGCTATATTGACAAGAAAGCACGAAGGCTTTGGAGGACTATGAAACAGAAGCCTACAGAGAAAGAGATACATTATGTATAAGAACATATTCTAGAAAATACCCAAAGGGAAAAACTAGCCTTGAACAACTGTGACATAGATTTCCAGCCTTACACTTCTGTTGAAATCTGGTGAGAAGAACTGATCAAGAAGCTGGAATCAATGAAAGACCACAATTCACAGGTCTCACAGTGATGAGTCTCTGTAAATCAATTAGATGGATGGGAAAAGGAAAGACCGGTGAAGGATTTGGTTGCTTATTTTCCATTAGAAATTAGTAAGAACAGGGTTTGTAAACTCCCCAAGAGAGAAACAAATTCTAACAGTATTGTGAAAACTCAGAGGGAAATGTGGAATTGCATAAAGTTAACAGATGCATGGAAATAAAACAGTTGTCAGCAAATGTGAAATTTCAGCCTGGTTGTCTACACATATGTGGTAGGCAAAGAGCCAGCAGGTACCAGAAAAACTTGGAGGTCCAAATGTACTCAAGACACTGACAACACCAACCTTTGCGAAACAAAATTAAACCAGTCTATGACTGACAACGTAATTTATACATCCACAGTCTCAAGCTCTTTTCACATAGTTCAAAGTCTTGAGTAGTCTTACGAGTGCTTTAGTTTGGGGCAGTCGCATATAAGGTCCTAATGTTTCAGGTACCCAGTTTCACTAAGGAGCTTACTCTCTTACAGTTGTCTTAAAAGCATGGTGAAGCTATTGATTCACAGTACAGTTCAAGTTCTGGCTCATCCCAGAAGACCACTCCTAGCATCCCAAAATAGAGCCTAAAATGTTAATAGCCTAACTATGTTTTTCCAGATGATAAAGAAAATACATTGTTTACATTCTAGCAAAGCTATAAAAGCCATCATTTTAACTTGAAGTAACATGAAGGGCACTTGTTTTCCAAGAAAATGTATCAACACAGCTTAAACCCCACCATTATCTGCTTGGACCCTTTTTTCCTCATCCATGATCTTTTCAGCGCCCTAGAAGCAGACCCTTTTTAGGACACCCTAAGGGACCCTTTCCACCTTTGAAATCTTCAGGCTGAGACAGTTGTTGGCTTGTTCAACTCCTCATGACTTTCCCAGCCTCAGTTTCCAACACAGCATGCCGAGTCTGACAGGAGTCAGCCTGAAGCTCTGCCCCTTCACACTTTGTCAGACAGTCCTGATGGATAAATCTGGGCTGCTAAGTAGCATCTGTTTATCTCTTCACTTATTAAAATGAATCTTTAAATGTTTTCCCCAAAATTTTCTCCAAGTTAGAGCTCCAATCCTGCTTTTCTGGGGTTTGTTTGTTTGTTTGGGTTTTTTTTGTTTTGGTTTTGGGTTTTTGTTTTGTTTGGCTTTTTGAAAGAATTGTCCTCAAGGAATGGGCTAGAGCCTTTCTGTTTCCTTCAGACCTTCCTAGCATTACCCTTCAGCAGCGCCGGGAGGATACCTTCAGGGGTCTATCAATACAAATCCCTCTGACTCACAGGTGGAGTTTTCTAAACCAGTGCTGCTGGGATTCCCAGTTCACCCCATGGGAGGACTGAGCTACTCTTTATGTGCCTGTCACACATGTGAGACACTCCATGAAAGAGGATCAGCCAAAGATGTTCTCTGGCTTTAGCTGTCCTAACCCCACAGCCCAGTGACAGTGTAAATGAAGTGTCCGATGATACTATCTTTAAGTGGGGAAAAGCTGCTGGAAGCCACATTCAAATTGCCTGTTCTTGTTAGTGCCCACATTGCAAAGTCCCAAACAATTGCATTTGAAATGCTGTTTACAAAAATAGAATTTGGATAGCTTGTGCACTACATTTCCATCTGGAGCAGGTCTTTTTTTCAGTGCTTCCAAGAACATAGATACATAATGGAAAAAACTGTCATGGCTTGAATAATGGCACCATCAAACAGAGAGCAAAACTCACTAAGTGATGAATCCCAAAGAGTACTGAGCCCTCAAGGTCCAATTTCACAAAGCTGTTAAACATGGATGTATGTTGTTTTAAGCAAGCTGCTATTGTAGCACCTTGCAAGATTTATTGTTCATACTCTGAAGGCACATATCGATTCCTAAGATATGTAGAACTGAAACAGCTGTTGCAGAAAGTATATCTAGAGTATTAGAACTGTGGCATTGTATCTTGTCTCTCTGTTCCATCCAGTCCAGTCTATCTACCTTTACTCATCAGTACCCAATACACAGCTATCCTGTCTTGTTTTTCAAGCATAACTTCTTAAAACATCTCAAAATTGAATTTATTCTAAGATCACACCTAGGTCCCTTGAGTGCCACAATCACTTACTCAGTAAACTTTTGAGAAGCTGCCTGTGTGTGCAAACCCAGTGTCTGCTTTTGCTTTATGAGGCACAACAAAAGGCAATTCAACAAACTGTGTCCAAGTTTACATCAAAATGTAATGGATGACAAGATGTGGAAGCAACCCTTGACTGATTGACCAGACTGAATTCATCAGTAGCTGAACTCTGAGAAAGTCAGTGGAGTTCTTTGACTACAGGCTGCAGGGGTCTTTGCATGGGACTCTTCATGCTCTATCTACTATAATAACCAAAGACAATGCATTAAAAGCCTCAGCTCTCTGGAGTTATCAGTTTTTCTCATTTAATACAATTTCTGCACTATTTCCTGCTGTAATTTCCAGCTACCGTGACTTTAAGTTTGAAAACTGGCACAAAATTAAGAGGACCAAATGGATGTATTAATTTCATCTTATGCTTTTTATAAAAATGCCATGATTTTTCCTGCAGTCCTTGTGATTCTGAACTCCTGGATTTGGCAGTGCAGGTAACCTGGCAGATTCTGTGACTGACAGTGTGGTTGTAACAT
The DNA here is from genome assembly GCA_024611175.1 of Megaceryle torquata. Classification (NCBI taxonomy): domain Eukaryota; kingdom Metazoa; phylum Chordata; class Aves; order Coraciiformes; family Cerylidae; genus Megaceryle; species Megaceryle torquata. The sequence continues at coordinate 102,287 of JANIJG010011458.1, read as the reverse complement.
GGTGGTTCCCATGTAATTTGAGTCATGCTATTGAGATAATATAGTAGCAAACTACCTTTTAGGTCTCCTCCTTCCTTGCAAACAAAAAATACACCAGCATTATGCTGGAATCATCCCAAATTCTGCACCATGGCTGTCTCAAGATGAAGGGTGGCTTTGAGCAATGGCTGTCAAATACTACAAGGCTGGGGTTTTATCAAAGGCTGCTGGAAGCCAGCTCAGGCCAGGGAAATGCCTTGCCTCAGGCAAAAACAACTGGGGCCTTCATTCCCACAGCATACGAAGCCTCCATATGCTTTCCTTCCATTAACAGACTGGTGTTGCCTCACAGGGCCAACAAAGACAGGCAGAGCTGTTGGTTTCTCCCTGTATCTTAAGGTACATACAACTGTCTGCCCTTCTGCTCAGTCTTTGCATTCGCTTTGTGAAGGACAAGTCCAAGGGCAGTTCTAGTCCCCAGGCACAGCCGGCTGAAGTCCTGGGCAAGTGACATGTCCAGGAAAATGGCTGGTGACAGACATCCGACATTTTGCCCTCCCGCTCCCAAATGTCCCTCATGGGTCAGAGCTCCAGAGTGTTTTCATACCCAGAGGCTCTCACTGATGCCAGCAACTTCATTCTGTGGCATAGAAGGCCAGGTCCTCAGTGCAGTGATAGCAGGGCTGTCCTCTGCCCTGAGACTCTGCCCACAGGTTATCATTTTGTCCACCCCTCTCACAGGTGTCATTCTACAAAATGGCGCCTGGTTTGGGGCACACAAAATGGGCCCACAATTTCTGGACATCCAAATACATCACCTTGGAAAACTAGTTCTCTTCATTGAGTATCCCTTTAATCTTCTGCTTTTGGAAATATCTGGGCCGTGCCATGTCTTGGGTGTATTTATGTGTATCAAAGATGTGCAAGATACAGTCAGTATCAAATGAGAAATGGAGATTTTAGTTTCTGAGATTTTCTTAATGAATTCATGTCTACCTTGACATGCTCCTATCTGGCAGCATACAGCACTCCGCTCTCCATGCTCAGTGCTCAGCCAAGCCATGCTATAGGCAGACTGCAAACCTCTCTGGCAAGGATGACAAGTATCTGTGACATTGGGTTCCTCAAGTGAGGTGCTCAACCAGCCTGTGTGTTCAAGAGCACTTTGTCACCAGGGCTGTTCTCCACAAAGCCAGGCAGTTACTCAGGCAGAAGTGGCTGCATGCTTTCTCCAGGTTAACAGTGACCAGGAAGAATATATGGGTGTCCAAATGTCCAACTGTTTACCAGTCTCAGCCAGAAAACCTCACACTTGCTAATTCTGGACTATGAATTTGATGATAAAGTTCCTGATGTACATGAGGTATCCAGTGGCCTTCTATGGATCAACCACAGGTCTAAATGATGACTAATTTTGAGGAGGCAATAGAAAAAACTTGCTCACGTGACAATGAAATTTTTTAAATGGACATGGTATAAATCAGACCTCATGTCAAATGGAAAGCAGCTAAACACATTTTTCCCAAGTTTACCGTATTTATCTTCTCAGACCTTAGCTACTAGTTTGATTTATTCTTTTCCTTAGTGTTGTTTGCACTTGTACTTAGAGAGCTGGCCAAGGTCCAATACTCATTAAAACCACTGAGGGCCTTAATTTACTTCCAGGTCCAGATCCTCTCAACAAATGTTTAAATGAGACTAACTCAAACTCCATCACAATAAAATTGTTGTTTCTCTTATATAACTATGTATGGGAACCAGCTAATTATTTGCAATGAAGAAGGTTTTAAATTTTGCAAATTCTCCTTGTTTGTTTGTGTTTTGGTGGGTGTTGGTTTGGTTTGGTTTGGTTTTCCTACATCAGTGAAATATTCTGGAGTTCCTACAATCCATTCTTCAGAATTAATTTCACAAAAATAAAAAATCACAGTTATTCAATGCATTATTGCACATGAAGAACTTTTCTGTTGTAAGCAATATACAACAGTCTATTTAGATACAGAAAGTCATGTTATGATGGGTCTTTGAAGTCACATATTAAATTTAGTCTCTGAACAGAAATTTATAACCTAGGTTGTGAATGCTCATAGAACAATCTTAGGATTTCCTTGCTGTTGTCCATCTTGGTATTGAAATGTACTCATGTCGTTGTTCAGGGGAAGGAAATACTAAGAAACACAGTTCAGGCAGATGCATTAGAAATGTGAACCAGAATTTGAAGTAAAGTTTTTCCATTAGTTTCCAAGTAGGAAAAACAGTGATTTTATAAAATTGCTTAAATGTATAACACTCACCTCTTTATTTCCTGTATAAATTATCCAAATGTTAGCCAAACAGGCAATACTTAGACATTGATATTTGTATCTTTGACACTAAAAGTCATACACAAGTATCCTGTCTACAGATTTCACCTTAAACCGAAGGTAACTCAATGATTTTGCTATTTTTCTATATAAATTACGTTTGCTTTTAACCGATCCACAAGTGAGGCACAGTGGTCTGGATTCTTATTATGAAAAGAGTATTCCTTCACTAATTAATTTGGAGGCCAGAAACAATAAAGGAAACATGGCCTGTACCACAAAGCACCTGAGTGGCAAAGCTTCATCACAGCTCAAGAATCCCTGGCTTTCAAATTCTTCTTCAGGCTTATACTATACTTAACTGCTGCTGATCAGCTTTGCATGCTTTACAGTCTGCTATACATTCAACTCCCACGCATACCTGAGTAATCAGATACAGGCACAGTTTCTTAAGCAATTAAAAAGAAAATTAATTAAACATCAGAGAAAATAGACTTGTTATAATATCATTATTGTATCTTTGAAAGAAAAATATACAGATACATAGTTTTATCTCACCTTTTTCATTTATTTATAAGGAATTAAATCTGACGTAAAGAGAATCCATCCTCTTGAGAAGTGTCATTCTGTCCCCATCTATAATGTACAGACCAGTAAAAGCAGGTTGCTGTATCAACAGTTAAAAAACCAGATATATTCAGTAGTTGGTGCTGCAGACACCATCTATCTTTAGTACCTTAATGCTTTTAAGATGATGAAATACCTTCTACACCTCTACAAAAATGCTAGGCTTCTGTCTGTTATTTCACACAGTCAGCACTTAAACTATGGCTAACATTTAATCTTGAAGCCAACACATGAATGGCCTGAGAAAAAAAAATTATAGGATCAAATTTCTTTAGGTCTCAGTTCCCTCTTCCAGGTTTTTAGGGACAGGTCACAGAGGCTTTACTTTCCCCAGGAAAAGCTTTTACAACACAGCAAGGGAAATGTAGGAAATCCAAAAGGCAGTTATTTCAGACACGGGCAGAGTAAACAAAGCACTGTGTTACTGTGAAACAGGCCCGACTCACCTCTTGTGGTTTTCAGTGAGTTCATGGAGAACTCCATGTGGGCTTGTAAGGGTAGAATTTGGGCCACAGTTTTGAGAAAACAGCTCTAATAATGATTTCAGCATGAACAGAAACATATGGAGTTCAAAGAATGCATTTGAACAAGCCAGGCATTTACTGAAGACTTTTCTGCAAAGAGCTATTTCATGGAAAACATAATGATGGATGTAGTGAACTGAAGCTTTAATAATGGTCATCATCAATGTTAATTCTTTTTTATCTGCTGGGGACAGGGTTCTGTTTATACATAGACAGAGCAAGCAGATACATTGGGTTCCTCACAGCTTTATAGCTGCACCACGGAAGGCTGCATTGTGTTGCAATTGGTCTTTTTGTTTTTACTTTTCCTCTCTGTCACCATTTTTTAGCTCAACAGCCAACAGGAACTGCATGTTTCAGGGATCCAGTTTTCTCCCCTTTGCCACTCAGCTCAGGGATGGAGCAGGTGAGACAGGTTTCAGGCAAGTGGGCTCTGGTAAAGTTTACTATGAGCTTCAGTCTCCTCAAGAATGATGACAATCATGAAGTGTTTTTTTAAATGACTCTTCGTGTTTCTCATTCTTCTCCTTCCCTTCAGGGAAGGAAGTTAGTAACATCAGCTTCTTTTGTAGGTATATACATTAAGAACATAAGCTTGTTCACCCTGGGTTAGACCAGAGACCCTTCTGGTGTGGGATCCATCTCCAGCAGTCAACAAGTTATCACAAGGATATGGAAGGAAAATTCTTTCCTTCCTTTGCCCATGTGGAGATGCAGAGATACTGAGTGCATGCTCCAAACAGAGCCCCAGGGCTTGTTCAAGGCAGAGCCAGAGTCAAAAATTGGAAAATCGTGGCGTTTTTTCAGAAATTTAACAAACAGACCCATCCTGCTTCATACATTGCTGTCATAAATTATTTATTCAAAACACTTACTGGAGTGAAATAGAGGCTAAATATTTTATACATCTATACATATTATACACACATACATATATAATTGCAATTGATATTAGTTTTCTAGCTCCATTTAGCTTTTTCTGACAAGAACACTCCTTAAGTGAATGCTGCCTTTCTCCTTGGCTAATAAAAGCACCTGCAAATTAGTTTTCCCTTAATTTTCAAATCTGCAAGTACCAGTTTGCAAAAGATGCTTTCAGTTCTTCTGTATTTTCTTCAGGAGCAATCACAGCACAAATCCTCCCTGAGACTTTCCATGTTCCACACAGCTCCAGCCGAGGAGCACAGGGGTTATTCACAACTACCTCCTCCATCTGCATTTCATTGGATGGCTCTCAAAAGCAGATTCTGAAGAGCTTGGAAAATTCATATGCTATGCTTGATGAGAGTGGGGAAAATAATCATTTTTTTTGCATCAGTGAGCACAACATTTCTGTGCCCCCTGTTTCAAATCCTGTTCCTGATACCGCTGTGCTGCCCTCATTCACAAAGATTGCAGCCTCCGCTTACCACGCGCAGCATATAAATCCTTAGGAGACTGCAGCTCTGGTTTCTCAGTCAGGAGCATCGATTTGCCAGGAACTCAGCCAGGCTTCCAAAGGCAGGTATCTCCTTTCCTCTCCACACTTGTTCCCCTTTTCTTTCACTCACTGAGCCCTAGCCAGGGAAGGACTAAGAAGAGCATTGTTTTAGGCAAGGGTATCTTTTTCCTGCCTGCCTAGAGAAGCAGAGGCAAACTTTCTGCCCTGTGCCAGTTCCAGAGAAAAAACATCCTTTATAGCTCTCTGGATCAGGAAAGGCACACCAGCCTCAGAGCCTTTCTTCTTTTAAATTACCTTTGAACTAAATCAGAATTTCTGTTAGCCTCCTTCAGCACAGCAAGTCCCAGCAAGGTGAGATCTGTCTTCCGGTAGCAAACAAACGGCCAGCATCAGCCCCCTCCACATGTCCCACTGCTACAGAAGGAGGTCTTGTCTTGGGGGCTCAGAACACAGGGCTACTCTTAAGCGTACACACTTTATAACCATTGCTTAGAAAATGGGGAATTGTTTTACTGGTACAGAATCCAAGGCCAGCCATGGTCTGCAGGCCGTTAGCAGTTTGGAGTCAGCCAGGACAGCTGACCTGAGCTGGCTACAGGGGTAGCCCATCCCATAAATGTCATTCTCAGTATAAAGTGGGAAGTTTGGTGAGGAAAGGAGGGTCTTCTGCTTGGGCTCATCCTGATGCTGCTGCTTCTCTTCCTTTTCTTGAGGACTGACCTGTTTATTGTGACTGAACACTGGATACCTCATGTACATCAGGAACTTCCTGTTTATTGTGACTGCTGTACCTTTGCTGGGCTGAGTATGACTTTGTATATGTTTTATTGACATTAGTTCTGCTGTTTCTTTAAATTGTTTTCATTTCAAACTATGGGTCTCCTGCCCTTGTCCTAATTCCCCTTCTCTGCTGGGAGGTATCATCAGGTCATAGAGCGAGTGCTGTAGTTTAGCCCCAGATATGGGCTAAATGTCTACTTTAGAGGATTGGACAGGATTGCTTATTGAATGCTCAAATCATCCAGGAGTTACCTACAGACTAGTTGTAGATACAATGAAATAACTGATTTCTAAATTTCTGTTCAGTGGGACCTTCAGAGTATTCCACATAAAAATATGGGCAAGAAACACCAGACTGTACAGTAGCCAGATTCAGCTGGCAATAATGCTATTTAGTTTTGGTGCTACCTAGTAGGAATCTTCATTGCAAGTCAAATAAAATGTGTTCCCACTTTTCAGAATGAAATCCAGAGATATGTCTTCATAGAGCTGTCCTGAGACTGAGCTCAAAATTCCTAACTTAGAATACACAGAGAATTACACCCAAAGAAGGTATTAGTTCATGTATGAGAAGCTCTGGAGATGTGCAGATCACTACCAGGATTCATCCATCACTTTGCCCACCAAGACATAGCACCATGTTAACATGATTAAACTGCTTCTCTTATAGTCAGGACTTGGCTGCGTTTCTTTACAGCCCACCACTTGCAATCCACCTTGTGTACAAATGCCGCGTGCCCAGGGCTACCTGCAACAGCACTGCACCAAAAGGAGACACAGCTTGGCTTCAAAAGGTCATGAAAATTGCCTTGACACTGCAGCAAAACACTGCTGGAAGTGTTCTGTGGAAAACCAGGTTTCCTGCTTTAAGGCCTCCTGCAATGAAATCCTTTTATAAAATATACAGTTTCTTCTAGTAAGTGGAGACTCAAGAGGGTTCTGAATTTAAATTACCTTAATGAGCAGTAACACATTAACACTATCTAGTTCAATTCTTTTCTTCATGCCATCCAGCAATTTTAAGGACCTTTATCACAGCTACCAAGTACAGAGTATAGGGTCCTTTAAAAAGCTCACAAAAATCACTGCAGTACTTTTAATTTTGAATAAGAATTAATTCAATTTTATACATCATCAAATAAGAATACATTCATAAATTTACCCCAAATACAAGATTCTTTTATTTTCCTATTCAAAATAGTTTTCTTCTTTTCCCTCTGGATTTTCCACCTAATTAAAGACTAGATATTCATTAATGCTTAAGCATGGTCACTTTTCTAATCAGTAACAAAGCACATCAAATAATATAATGCATCTTGCCCTTTTATTGTACTGTGTCATAGACAAGGAGGAGTACATACAGAATAATCACTGCCGTCACCACCGTAAAGTTGCAGTGTCACTGATCCCTCTGGGAGCCAGAGAACATCCACTTGTCATTCATTCCACCTTTTTATAGTAACAAGCTGCATACATCAAAACCCAACTGTGAGCAAACATTTATTTATTTATTTATATTTTAAATAAAAACACAGCTCCAAAACCAGTGCACACTAACAGGACTTTGCAAGAGTCTTTAAGGTACCAGCAGAATAAGCATGTGCAATATGGATACAAACCCATAGACACACTGCCCCTTGAAGAGGTGACTTGTACTGGAAAATTTACAATTTCAGTGCTGGAACTCCATCTTCTGCAAAAAGCCAACTCAGAATCTGTGCATTACTTTGGTTTGAAGTGAGAGTAAAGTAACCAGAGGTTGGTATTTTGCAAAGGAATTGTGTTAAACCTATTATCTGTAAAAAAATACCACCTATAAGAACCCTCTATTTCTTCCCATCAGTCAGTTACCAATCCTGCTAGGGGGTGTAAAGCTACTAGAAGCAATGTGTTGCTGTGTCATCCTGCTTCTTTTTTATACAAACTAGGTCCTGATGACCTATAAAGGGTTTTTTAGAATACTAAAAGGATAAAGCAGATTTTCTACTTGAAGTGCAGGTGAAAGGAAGCTTTTCCTTGCTGAGAACCACATGCCTTTCAAACAACTTTGGCAGACTATATGGTAACACACTCCATTGTGTTACTGAGTATACCTGCACACCAAATAGGAAGTTGGCAGTGGGTCACAGTTCCCTATTTCTCTGTGCCTAATGTGCCAGATAAAATGGGAGAGAAGCAGTTTGGAAACATCCAGATTGCTACCATCATAACATACTGAGCAGCCTGACAGCAAATTATCAGTCACTTACAGGAAGTCAGACATGTTAATGAAAGTTGGTAAAATGACTTTGAAAACCACTGCTGTTGATGCTGCTCCCATACTCCTGTGTGCGTAACAGTTTCTAGCCTGTACATAGATGCTCTAGCTGACATACAAGTTTCTATTAATTATACTTCAGGGATTATATTTTAAGCCCTATGAAAAATCTATTATTAACTACAAGGACTTTCCACTGTGGTAATTTTCTGCTCTCCTTTCCAAACCAAAGGCAAAAAGGAAAATGATGAGAAAGGATTTGCTATTCTTTTTCAAAGAGTAACAAGGTATAATCTTCTCTGCTGCTTCTACTACACTGCCTAAATTGATTTGTACTCTCTTGTCTCACACTGACTGCAGCAGAACTATTAATAGTATTAGCAGTGTAACCCATCACTATGGAGTGTAAAGTCCATGTAAGGTCTATGGCCCATTTTGGAAGAACTTAAATATTTCTGAAAATACTGTTTGCAGGAGACTTCTGGGCACACAGGCATTTTGTAGGCTCTCTGCCAAGACTCTCTGTTGAGGCCAGTTTGAGTGGTTCAATCCAGTATGTGATTTGCTTAATGAAAGACACTTCTCCAAAAGATTTTGGCAGATGCAATCAGTTCAATTGCCAGACAGTATTCATGTGATTACAAATGTTACTGATCACATTAGATACTTAATAAATCTCTCCAAAAAGATCAAAGCTACTGTGTGGCTCTGAAGAAATTAAAACTGTGGTACAGATTACTGTGTTTGCTGTGAACTGGACTATTGATACAAAAGGGAACAAATACCTTCCTTGGACTGCCAAGCAATCAGTGACAACTACTAATTTCTATATAAAGCCACGACTGCTTGTTTGTAAATGTTTAGCTATGCATTGTGGCAAAGTAGCTTCCTTATGATGTTAGGGATACATTCTACCACAAATACATTAAAGAATTCAACTCCACTGACTTTCAGATCTATGGCAATTCACATGTGCTGCTGGGCCTGAAAGTCGAAGGACAATTTTTGGCTTGAAATACCACAAAAGTGAGATGTTATCCTTGCATAAAACCCAGGAGTGAGACTTTGGCACTGTTTCTTCTGTTGACATTTCAGCAGATGCAATATTGCATGCAGTAATGATAAAACACTTCAAAAGCAAAAATTATCTAACTGAGCTGTACCTGTTTGGATAAAAATTGTGGCACAACTTGCACTCTGTATCTTCCTGTAATTTACTGAACAGCATTTTAAAAATTAATAAATGTCCATTGGCCAAATCCCAGTGCTCATTTCAGTGTACTGCACGAAAGCAATCACAAAGGCCTCTTTTTTCCACTCTCAGGAGAAGGGTTTCTGTCTGAAAGAAAAACATGAAATCGAAGAAATGAATATATTACTTTAAAAGAATATATAGTTGATTAGACCTAATCCCTCTGAACAGCTAAACAGCTGTAGCCAAGGTGCTTTGCTGAGTGAAAAATCATAGTTATTAATGCTGGTTTTCATCTAGAAAAAGTGATGAAATAAGTATATTCAGAAGTGAGATGCATGGAGAGTATTTTTATAGTTTAAATGTTTTCATTTTCACAGTTAACTTCTAGGAGGCTGTCAAAATTATTAAAGTGTCCTTTATAAATGCTGAGAAAAATTCCACTTTCAATTGCACTGCTCTTAATTCCTTTGCAGTGATTGATGGCTTCCTGTTGATGATGTCTTCAGTGCTGTATAATTTAATTGCACCAGATAGCATGTGTTGAGGAGCCAGATGTACTCTCAGCGACACTGCTGTTCCTCTAGAATAACTCTGAGTTCAATACAGCTGTCAATCTAACCTTGTCTGAAACTCATAATCTTTCAGGGCAGTTCTAGACTTGAGTTTGTAGCTCCTATTTTAACCTGAGTTAATTTATTGACAATTGCTTTATCAAGTCCATTTGGAACCATGCTCCCAGAACTCCATCAGAAGCTTAAAAGCCATTCTTCATATATATAGTTTAAAATTACTTGCTCTTGATTTTGGAATGCCTTAATGGAAAAGCATTTCCAAGCTCTTTTTCTTTGTACCCAAGAAAAAAAAAAACAACTTCAGATTCTCAAAGATATTTAAGTATAATTTATTTAATTGTGAACTTAAATATTTTGTGGGTCCTGGTCTCACTTCTTGAGAAACAAAGGCTGGATTTCTCAAATGGAACGATCATTTCAGAAGCTTGCAAGACTTGAAACTGTTGGTGCAAGAAATTCACATTAGCAAGTGCAGTTGTGACTCAAGAGAAACTTCTTCCTGAGCATATCTTGTGGTTTTCACCCTGTGGTCTGTGGTCCCTTAAGTATTATGTAGACTGACTTTGAAGGGTTTCTCGAGTGGAAAAAATTTACCAGGCTTAAATTCACCATGAGTAGGTTTCCCGTCTGCACTGGAAAAAAAAATTAAAGCTTGAAAACCACTTGTTAACAAATTATCTCAAAGCTCTGTGAAATAACAAGGTCTTCAGCCTGCTGGTGTTCCTCTGACAAATTAGAAACAGCAAATGGTTAATTAGCAAAGACATTCAGTTTCCAAAGGAGCAGCTGGCCCTTCTACTTGGGGACCTGCTGAACCAAGCTCTGCCTTGCTTAGCAAGCAGTACCTCTGTTCCCCAGCAGTTCCCACTCTCTACTACACATTTCTTGTTCTCAGTCTGCAGGGAGAAGCTACTACTGAACTGCTCTTCCCTCGCCTCCACAGTCTTCTATCCCTTTCAACTCAGACTTTTGACATCCACCTTTGCATTAAAGAGGACTTGTTCACTTTCCTTGTCTGCTTTCACTTATCAGCTTAGCACAATGGCAGGTGTTACTAAACACTGCTCCTTCCTTGTACAATGAAATCTTGGATGAGTGAATGCTCTCTTTGTTGGGAGCCCAGTAGAAGTCAGAGAATCATCTTAACATCAAACAGGCTTATTGGATTTCACCGTAATGCCAACAAGCTGTCACTGTTACCACAAACCCAGCCTAGGCATCACTCGTGACTGTTTACAGGCAGGAAAAGTAGCTCTGAGAGCACTCACTTGTAAACTGAAAGGCTATGAAAGAGAAGCATCCATTACAAAAATTAATTGCAGCCCTGTTGGCCTTGGCTTAGGAAGTCCCTGATAGGAAGCATCCTGCATGGGGCTTTCCCTCGTAGCAACAACTTTCAAGACTCAGGAGCTGTTCATGGGTACAATTTGAGAAATTGTAGTTGGTCAGCACAAGCCAAGCACCAGCAGTTAAGTAAGCATATGGAGGCTGTGTGTTTCAGACCACAGAAGGCCACAGTGTGTCATATGTAGGGCCCTGGCCACTGCATTTCACTTTAGTATCTCTGCATCATTCAATAATTTGTGTTTAACAAAAGCTTCCCTTCCAGAAAGGCCTCTGGACGCTCAATCCAAAGGCTGGAAAAGATGGACAGTAATATATCCTTTCTTTACTAGTAGTATTAAATTCTGACACTGTTCCTATACCCCCTGCTCTGTAATACTGCCTGAAGCAGTGCCTTGGCATCTCAGACTTGTCCGGGTCCTCACAGAAACAGAAGCTTACCTTGCAGTGCTCTGGGATCAGCTTCTCCCCTTATAGTCTGCCTCACCTCTTACAAGACAGTGTTACTCTCTGGTGGATTATATTCTCACTCTGCTCTCCAAATAGAACAGCCAACACAGATATGTCTGAATATCTCTGTAAGTGGGATTAAGGAATTGTGCTGCCTCTATTGCATTCAAAAAAATCTTCCTGGTGCAGCTTAGACAGAAATTTAGTTCCCCCTTTAACTTCCTATGCAAAGCTTGGTGACAGTGTAAGAACCAACACAGCTGCAATTGCACATGGTCTTGCCGTATCATGTGTAGGTACAAAACATTTCATCACCTAATCCAAACAGGTGAAACCCTGCTATGCAACAGAACAGCCGAGCACAGCTGCTGGAGGTACAGCCCCTCTGTTCACACTTTATCACTTTGGCAGTTACTTAGTATTACAATAGTGCAGGGGAAACTTCTGCCATGTAGCACGTACTGCACTTACAGCTCTGCCCTAATCAGTTTGCTATTGATAGCTCAAGAAAGCGAAAGTCACTCCAGCCTTGTTGTGTGGGGCCCTAAGTGATTGCCCAAGGTCACAAGAAATCAAAGGCGAAGCAACATAATTGCCCTGCTGTGTTATAGTTTGAGACACCTAATTGATTTACATCTCTTTGGTTGACTCTGTTGTGAATGACAATTTGAGTGGAGAGTAACTTTAGAGGAACAAGGAGCCCTTCTCACCTACCAACAGAGATGGCACTGGCCACAGGCACTGAGTTGGGACCTAAAGGAAACTGCAAACTGGTTTCACTCTCCTCCAGTTGTTTTTCTGTTGTGTTGCCAGAGTTAATGGAGCTGTTAGGAAAGGAGGGGTAGGATGTAACACACTTGTGAGGGACTTCATTAGAAGTGAGAGAGTTCCTGCTCCTTGCAAGCTTCAGAGAGCATGGGAAGCACTGTGGTAAATCCTACCCCAGTCAGTGTTTGTGCAAATTTATGAACCCCATATGTACGCATTGCTAAAATCAGGGCATTTAGCACACCCCTGCTTCTGTTCATTGGGACCTCTGCAGCACAAGACCACCACGTGAAGTTCAAAATGCACTCTGTGCTGTGATAACTACCTGAGAAAATGTGCTTCCCTTTTTTTCATGGAGTATCAATCCATGAGCAAGGAATATGTATGGCTTCCCTGTCCTCTCTGCCAGCCCTGTCTGCCACCTTCTTGCTCCCCAGTTTGATTTCTGCTCCTGACCAGTCAACAGTCCGTCCATGGCTCAGAAGCAATGGTGTGAGATAAAGAGTAAATCATCTTTCTTGTTCTGCTCTCCCTTATACATCTTCTTTCCTGCTCTATTTGATGCAGAGACTGTCTGGGATAATTCTTTAGCCTGTTACGCAAGAAATCAGACCAGATTATCTTCAGTGAACCTCTCCAGCCTGTGAAAAGTAATCTGTGCTTGGTACAATCCTATTTGCTGAAATGGAAGTGAGTCAGCAGAGATGTCACGTCTGCTGTACACAGACAGGCAGACCTGGCCACTTGGAGATAAAAGCATTTCTATAGAAACACATACCCGCGTGTCTAGATTATACGCCGTCTTCTTTAAATCCTGCAACGCCCTCTGCATGAACTCGAATGCATGACAGTCAACACAGGGACGACCTGGAAAAAGGTACAGAAGAAGACATCACTGTCACAGCATGAAATTCGGAGTGTTCGGAGTGTAACAGTACAGAGGGGGATTACTCAGAGACCTTGTGATGCCAGGAGAAGCCCCATTTTATCAGGCAGCCACACCTGCATGTCTCGGAAGCGAGGGCTGCCTGTGGACAGGGCTGTGCAGATGTGTGATGATCTGCAGAAACACGAGCGCTTTGCTGCGTGGGCTTTTCTGAACGCAGCTCACGCTTGATTCTGCCCAGTGCTGTGTGCACCCCTGAAACCTGAAATCTTCAACCCTCCTCAGGCAGGGGTTTATTCTCAAATGATGTTCTGAAAATAGCAGTTTGCAGTGGTTCAGAAATCAGACAGGCAGGTCTGTTTTTACAGGAGCTCTTACAGAGCCGCTTGGCAAGAGCCAGTGCCAGATCTGTATTTGCTTCCTTTCACCTGCTGCTGTATTTTTTCTCTGCCAGGAATGCAAAGCATCCCACTGCCTCTGCAGCTGGTGCCAGCGTGTGTGCACAGAGGGGCAGGGCAGCGAAAAGGCAGAGGAGAAGAGGAGGACACTTAACAACCAAAATGGCTTCACTTCTGGACCTGGGTGTTTCTGCTCTGCCAGGACTCACCCAGCATTGATTTCAGGCCCTTTTGTTCAGTTGCAGAGTTAATCAACTGCGAGTTTTCAAAAGAAGAATTTGCAGATACTGGAGGAGAGGCAGGGGGAACAGGGAGACAGGACATTTTACACTGCTCACAGAGCCCCCACGTTGGGGGGTGCTGAAATCCTTGTCCACAGACAGCCACTTGTGCTGCTGTGACAAAGCAAAGAGAATCACAGAATTTCTGAGGCTGGAATAGACCTCCAAGATCATCAAGTCCAGCCTATGACCCAACACCATGACATCAGCTAGACCATGGCACTAAGCATCACATTCAATCTTTCCTTAAACAAGAGGGTGCAAAGATGCTGCTGAGATAGCTGGGGAGCTGGCCTGAGCCAGGGACCTGCCATGTAGCACTGTGGCACCCTGTGCCTGTCACTCTGATGCCAACACAGACTTCTGAGTTGGTCCTGATGGAAGGGAGCAGCTAGAGTGCTTCTTGATCCCCAGAAAACCTTTGGCCTTTTCAGGAGGTGTTTCACTCCCATCTCCCTTCCACACAGCTGACATGTCAGGGAGACCCAGGGATCAAGCCAGGGATTTAATTCTAGGGATGTGGGGAGATGCAAAGTCCCCACCTCTATAAGAACAGCATCACTCACAAAGATCCTCTCCAGGCCTGAGAGGAGCAGCAGCAGGATGGTCTTGAGCACATCTTAAAGACACTCAACCCCCTACTGTTTTCATTATTTCCGTAATTTGTTTTCACTTCAGATCATGGAGTAGAGCCCTTAAGAACCTGTGTCCTCAGTCTGCTGTCAGCAAATCCATGATTCACTTTGTGCTCATGTCCTGCTCCCTCCCCACCCTGGCCCCACCTCAGTGAAGTGCTGCTTCATACCCTGAAGTACTCGCCACTAAAGTGTTCTCAAAACTCGATGGAGCAAAACCAAACTCCAGGTCATAATGTCTCCTGCTCCAGCAGTGTGGGGAGCGCATCTTTGAGGATATCTGTGAATTCCACAGTCAATCACTGCCTGCCACCCAGGAAGTCTTCCCAGGTCCTCATGAAGGCCATGGTTGTGTGGGATCATGCACTGATATTTATGTCAGCCAAGTGCTCCTATGTGGACAGGGAGGTACTAGTGGAATGGCATGACCATGCCAAGTGGTTATTTCACTTCTACCACCCCTGTGAAAGCAGCTGCCCTGGCATTAAAGCAGCTTCTGCAGGAAAATGGTGGTGGCACTGAGGACACCTGCCTGTGCATCTCTGTGTGCCCTGGATCAGTACATGCGAAGCTCCTAACACAGCACTGCTCTTCAAAGCCACAGCGTAGATGCAGGCAGTTTCATGACATAGTGGGATATTCACTCTAATATAGTTTCCTGGGCTGTTCTCCTTGGTGGAAGGTCCTTTTCCAGGCAAATCTGTCTCTGGGTCAGGTCAGCACCCCTGCCTGCTGGGAGCTAGCAGCCCTGCAGTGCTGGCAGTGGAAGAGCTCATGTGATTCCTGCAACCAGCCATATCCCAGGATTAGATGCAGCCTTTTCACTTACAGCAGCAGGGAGAGGACCCACTGAAGCAGCACCGCTGGCAGATGAGAGGACAGCTGTACCTGGGAGAGGTGGCTGGTTATAAATTCTTCTACGCATGCCTAGCCCTGCCGAGCACACATCTGTGCAGCACTTTGGGGCCTCAACTAGGGCAGTGATAATTTCTCCATCAGGCATCTTTCACCAGCACAGAGCAACTTGAATGCAGTTCCCCGGATAAAAGAGGGGCAATACCCTACTACCTGGAAAGCCTATAGCTACAGTTGGACTCTTACCAGCAGAGTAAGTCCTGACTTTCACAGGGCTTTTTAACTGTTGTACTAGCTGGGCTCTCACAGTAGCCAGTAGCATACACTTAAGGAACATACAAGAATAAGCTTCTTAGCAATGTTCTTCTAGCCTACCAAGAGGCTGGAGGATGTCCTAAGTCTGGCTGGTGTTTCTACCTCTGATAAGCTGTCCATGAATTTTTCTCACAGTAACTTGCCCCATTGCTTCCTGAATCCACATAAACTTTTGGCATTTGCAGCATCCTGTGGCAATGAGTTCCACAGCTCAGCTATTCACTGAGTCAACAAAATACCATTCCTGTCTCTTCTGCAGTTAACATCTGCTGCTTTCATTTCCTGCCTCTGATTTTTTCAGTAGAAGAGACAGTTATTAAATATTTACCATCTTTGTCCCACTTATGACTTTGCTGCTCTCCATCACACCCTGCCTCGCTATCTCCTTTCCAGGGCTGGTAAACTGGCCTATCTAGCTGGACATAATCTCTCTTCACGATCCCAGTATTTTCAGTAGGATACCTGTGGACATTTCCACAATGTAAATGGGTCTGCTTTCAAAAAGGTTTGAAATCTAAATATGTGCTATCACCCATATGAGCGATCTCACTCTACTTTCTGTCCTTGCCTAAGTGTTTTCACACCTTACCTCACTCACAGCAGGAGTGACCATGCAGTTAGGTGCTTGGTCAGCTGGATCACTGATTTCTTTCTCCAGATCAGATCCTGAATGCCCAAGTTCTGGGGCCAGAATGAGAAACAGGGCAAGGACAGGAGGCCAGGTTATGGGGAGGAGAGGGGCAGAGGCAGCAAAGGCTTACATCAGCTAAAGCAATCATGAAATCAAACCTTAAATCACATCATAGCAATGTAGAGCATTAATTCCTTGCTGACAGCTGGGAACAGCCTATCATTTATAGGGAGACTTAACGGGTTTGTGGATTAACATAATGAGAATTATCAAGAGTCAGCTATAATTCTTTAAATGTGTCCTGTCAGCATGAAGGCTGTATGTGTCTTTGTATGTTTGTGGAGAAGAGGGGAAGGAGAGCTTAAAATGTGCTACTTGGTTTCTTCTTGGTGAAAAACTGGAACTGAAAGCACCGTGGAAGTCTGATTTACTTTCCCACACATGCACATGGTGTTTACTTTTTGTATATCATGCACCTTGGCTAATGAAAACAGACTGACCAGCTTCTGTTCTTCAACTTTACATTTCAGCTTTCACAGGGAGTGATCTGGGCTATAAATGCAACATGAGGTTGGGGAATTTACTACAGTGGATTGCACTGAACTTTAAAGAAAATAATCTGCAAACATTAGTAACACCACTTCATACTTGAACGGTCTTTTGCATATGCTAGTTGTTGTGTATAAAGTAGAAGGACGTGATTAATGACTGTTAATTAGCATTATCAATAAAAAGCTGGGCCAAGCTCTCTGGCTGGAAGAAAGTATGCCAAGGGGAGAGCAGGTCACAGGACCCCGAGCCAGGTATTGGTGCCACACACAGGGCAGAATTTCTGTGCAATGCTAAGAAGAAATCTGACTCGCTCTCATGCTTCTCTCCTGTGGCTCCTGCACCTCCCACACTTGCATGAGAGCTTTGCTGCCCCTGTCCCACTCAGGGTGCTGCAGGAGGGACACATTTCTGCCACCAAGTGGGAGAGAGAGGCTGTAGTACTGTGTGGTCCACGGGGCATTGTTCCTGATAAAGGCATGTTCCCAGTCCCATGTCACACATGTGGGAACAGAGAATAGTCTCGAGTGCCACACTGGTCTGCCCTGCAGAAGGACACTTGGTATGGTCCAGGTACATAATATATCCCTGTTAAGAACATGTACTAAAGCCCCCTTTTTCTTCCTGGATCACTCAGGATCCCACAACTACCAGTTTACCTCCTCTGACAGTATGGCCTTAAGTGACAGCAATAGGAAAGGTGTGTGTATGAGCTCCAGTAGCACTGCCCCCAAAAGGAGTCAGTACTCAGGAGAATCAACTCCTGGATGAGAAATAGCCAGTGAAGTTGAAATCAAGCAGGAAAAGATCCAGGAATGTCTGTATTAGATTATATCAAAGGTCTGCCTGGCTCAGTGTCCTGGTTCCCACGAGCTACATCTCATGTAGTACATTAAAAGTGTCTAGGAGCCTTCCCAAGTTTTGAGAGCAGCTGGCATGCGACAGCTCATCTTTAGAACAGTAAACTTTGTCTTCCAGAAAGGCAAACTGCCTTCTGTCATGGACAAAAGTGTGCCAGAGGCCATCCTAGCCATGCTAGGGAACATCCAGGGGCACTGGTTATAGATGTACCCTTCAAGGCCAACAATGGATGCCACGAAAGAGCACAAGAAGAGGGTGCCTATGGAGAGATGTGTCCCCAAAAACCCTCCAGGCCTCACGAATATGCCGAGGCAGCTCCTGCACCAGAAGAACTGCTGCTGTATCTAAGACTTTTTTCCTTGATTTACCCAATCAGTCCTGAAATCCCATGCAAACTTTTAGCATCCACTGTCCCAAGGGAGGAGACAGGTTAACTTTTTAAGAAGAGCCCTGATGGACAAAGTACCTGGAACACTTAGCAGCTATGCAGCACTCTCTCAACAAGTGGCATTCCTTTAAACCTCTGTCCCTGCAGCAGCACAAAAAAAAATTTGCAATTCATGAACTGAGAGTCTTCCTCCTGGTCTGACCTCATCCATAAATACTGTTATGCATTCGTAGCAATGTCACCATCCTCCATTACTCAGGACAGAGCAGCAGGTCTCTGCAGAAACACTGGCACAGAAACACTCTGACCCGCCCTTCATTCCTCACTCTCACATGCAGGAGTAAGACAAGATAAGGAATCTTTCTCAAGGGCTCTTCAGAAGACTCAGTAGCCTGGCTAGAAGATATATAAAAAAATAACTCCTTGAGACTGGGGTCAGAGACCCTGGCCATGAGATTTGCTCTACAGATAAAATGGGATTTTCCACTACACAAGCACAATAAGAAACCACTATATACTTTTCCCCAGAAATGTGTGGACTTCCCTCTGCTAACATAGACACACAAAAGGCACAAATAATTTACTTTTCAAGCATGATTTTCTCCTTGAGGAGATAAAATGGACTACTTGTCACAAAACTTATTAAAATTAATTAATGCCTAGAAAACAGACACACAAACTTAGAGATGAGGTCTGGTTTAGAGCAGACCAAAAAGCACTAATGAAAAAAGAAGGGAATAGAAAAAGAAGGGATTTCAGCGTTTAAGTCCTGTAGAGACAAATACACATTGGTGTATTTGAAAACTAGCAATCGAATTATAGGAAAATAAAAGGCAGTGACTAAATCAGGTGCTGTATTAAATATTTTTGTAGTAATGTAAAAACATGGCTGTGAAACAAAGTAAGAATGACTAGGGACTAGAAATTGGTTTGTATGCGATTACCTTATTGTTTGGGTTTTGGTTTTTGGGGTTTTTTTTCTCCCAGAGGATATTTGAAGTTTCTAATGAGCAGCTATTTCCCACTTGCTGTCGCCAAACCACCCTAAAACTCCAAACCACCACTGACTCCATCTCCTAATATCTTTGCACTATTGCCTCATTTTGGAGGTGAGAGCATTTAACTAGAGACTTGCTCAAAATGCCAGAGGAAGCTAATATAGAGCTGTGATCCAAATTCAAGAGCTCCCAGCTCCATGGTGTGCTCAAGCCAGTCTGTCGTATTTATTTTTTAGGTTTGTAGAGTAGCAGCAGGATTTCAGAAATCTTCATACACTTTACAAGTATACAGTTTGGGTCATCTTCCCCTGTGTCAGTCTGTACTAGTTCCAAGAAACTTGAACTTGACCTATTGTTCCAACCAAATACTAAAATAAATAAAATGTAATTCCCTAGCAGAAATAAACACACATTTTCTTCTAACAATACCCAGACTAGCAAGGATGACATATGTATTGTGGCAAATCTGGAAATGAAACTTTTGAGAATTCAAATCTAAAAAACCTATAACCAAAGAGCTTTTAAACAAGCTCCAATGAAAATTATAATATGCAGTCAGTATTTTTTTTCCTAAATATCTACTCCGCTTTTGCTTGCTTGCTGTTTATCTAAGTGTTGTTTTCACATGCTTTGCTGATGTTAGAAATTCATCATTAATCCCCTCGCTAATCAGGCAACGCAACGTTCCCCTGGAGCCTAAGGTCTGCGTGGCTGCTGTGGGTTAAGCGGAGGAAAGCAGGCAGGACGCGGTGCAGAGGGAGGGCAGAAGTGCCACGGCAGGTACCTACTTTCTGCAGGAATGACACTCCCAGAGTCCTGGCTGGCTCCCACAAGCCTCACGCTTAGCAGGCCAACCACCGAGAGGAGGGGGATCACCACACGCATCACGTTCCAGGCAGACGGCAACGCCATTACTCTCATCAATAATTCAAGCTATCTTCCCTGCCTGAAACAAGGAGAAAGAGTGAAAATCAGCAGTTTGCTCCCAACACGCTTCCCACAGAGAACTGGATGAGATGTGGTAAGCACAGACCCACACGCACATGCAAACCCACATGCACACATGACTGCAGTGACATTCCACGGGCTTGTGATGCACCCCAAGGACCGGTTTGCCAAGTACCTGATCCTTCTCTTCGCCTGTGTGTCAGACCCTTGGAGCAACTGTAGTGAAGCAGGCGAGGCTCCAGCAGCCACTCTGAGCATGCGTCCCCCTGTATCCCCCCTTCCCTGATTAGGGTCATTGCCATGGAGATTTGCTATAGCAACACTGAAAAATTGGATCTGCCAAGTGGAGAAGAAGATTTAAAGGGACCACAATGTGGTGGATGGTCATTGCTGTACTCTCCCTTCACCTCTGCTCCTCGAAGGCCATGTCCCCTTCTTGGCAAACACTGCCACCCACATAAGAGGGTCTCAGGCAATTTTTGTGTTTGTTACTTTTAATCCCATAGTGACTGTGCTGAATCTGCCTCTGCCATCCCTTGATTTAGCTGTAACTCACTTGAACTGAGATTTTGATCTAGGAGGTTTCCAAAGAGATGAAAACTTAGAAGTTTGCTTGGGAAAATAAAGATGCAGGACCTGTTGATGGTGCCCTGCACTCCAGGAAAGATTCCATTATGGGCTTTGTTTAACTACAGTGAAAATGAAGCCTTGTGGACAACAGCAACATTGGCACAAGAACCAGCCAGGAACATGGATCATTCACAGCATCATACTAGGTAACTGGGATAGAAAGCCCAGCCCAAACCTATGCACCACAAAAGTTTAAGGATGATTGCTTCAAGCTCAATCTTGATCTGGGATTTTGCTCATAGGCTGTGTCTTGACAAAGCTCAAGCATGAGCCCTCTTCGATAGGAGATCTCCCTAAGTATCTGGGTGAAATCAAGCATTCAGAAAGTGGAGGTGATACTTTTTGGAAGAGAGATACATTCTCAATGCCTGTTTGCCCTGGGGTGTGGATAAAGACCCATCTTGCAGTGCATCTGTTCAACTCAGAGCTTTGTCCTCTCATGGGAGGACCCTCTACCTTCTCTCACCAAGGAGCAGGCTCCAGTCTTCCTGGTCTTTAAAGGATAACTAACCTCCCAGGCTGTGGACATAACAGTGACAGTTTGGGCCAAGACACATTTTATCCCTGCTTCAGCCCTAGGGATTGTCACCAGAAATGTACTCTGCTTCTACTTTACTTGATCCAGTTGCTTTGTCAGAATTCTTTCTCACATCCCCCATTTGACTGCTTATGCTGTTTGGACCAAGTTAGTTTAAAAATCATCTCAAAGGACTCCAGGCTCTTGACCACTTTCTGGCAAAGTAGAATTGCCTTGTGCACGCAAGAGAGGATTTTGCAGGGGGGGAAGCCCAGAGGTGCGGAAGCAGTTCCTACATGAATGACACACTGAGAAAGCTTTTACCCGAAGTGCAACTGAAAATTTCTCTTGCATGGAAGGTACAAATGAAGGTCTTAGTCAACCAGGTCTTCATAAAGTGAGTCAGGACACACATGTGCACCAAAATGGCTCCACTGACTTAGAGAAGACGAGACTTCTAATCAAACTCTGAAGTTTGATGCCTGAAGAGGTTGTGTGAGATGTCCCAGTTGTTTGCCTTTTTCCAGGCCTTAAATGCCTGTTAAAGGATCAGTCCAGTAAGAGCCAGGATTATAATGGAACAACATTTACAGTTTGACTATATACTCATCTAGGGCTGGTCATATACAATAAACCTGATCTGCAGTTTTAAATAACAACAAATGGAAATTCTGTCACAAAGTCCAAACCTTACACTTCCATTCACCCTGGCATGTGTATTTCTTGTGCATACTCTCATTATGGTCCCACAGCAATATCACACTTGAGCTTCAAAAAGAGGACAGAAGGGAATTGCCTACAGGTGCAATAACCTCTGACAGAGTGGAAAGGACTCTTTGTTCTGATACTTTTTCAAGGCATCAATATAGTCTTTTTTTAAATTGCAACTAATTTGCAAAATCTTTTTCATAATTGCTTGGGCTTTTCAGTGGGTAGGTAGAACAAACAGTACAACCCACAATGTAAATAAAGGAATTTGATATCTTGGGATTTAAGGGGAACCACAGAAGTAAGCAGAGATGTTACCCAGCTTAAATAACTGCAGAAAGTATAAAAGCTGATCAGAGCAGAGAACTTTGAAAAATCTGGTATAAAGAGAAGCTGAATGTCCTGAAATATGTCATTCCCAGGATGCCAAGACTTATAGAATCATAAAAATGTCTGGGTTGGAAGGGACCTCTAGAGGTCACCTAGTCCAACCCCCCTCCTGAAAGCAGGGACATCCTCAACTAGAGCAGGTTGCTCAGAGCCTTGTCAAGCTTCACCTTGAATATCTCCAGGGATGGGGCCTCAACCACCTCCCTGGGCAACTTGTTCCAGTGTTCTACTACCCTCAATGTAAAGAACTTCTTCCTTACATCCAAACTAAATCCACTCCTTTCTAATTTAAAACCATTGCCACTCATCCTTTCACTCCAGGCCTTTGTAAACAGCCCCTCTCCAGGCTTTTCGTAAGCTCCCTTCAGGCACTGGAAGGTGGCTATTAGGTATCCCCAGAG